>MPVS01000037.1:126058-139231 GCA_001931775.1 Fomitopsis pinicola
GAGCGGCGCGAGCCAGTACGAGCGGCTGAAGCGGTGGATGGCGGAGTGGGTCGGCCGCGACGCGATGCCGACGGACAGGCATATCGCGGGCAACATGCACCGGTATAGGCTGTTCAGGGAGCTTTCGCGTCGGCCACGGGTTGATCCGGATGCTTGATACATGGGCTGTGCGCTCAAATAGATCGCTGCTGTATGTCGTGGAAACACAATTCGGCTTTGCATGGCTGGTTCTAAGGATGTCTCGGTTATGCCGCTATTGGCCGTTGCTGAGGGTCTTACCCCCTGTTGCGTTTCTTAACCAGGCTATCCGCCAGAGTACACCATGCCACGCGAGAAGCATGCATTTATTTGGGATACGTAGAGTAACGACAGTATGGAGGTTGACGAGGAGACCGCGTAAAGACAGTAGAGGAGCTTGCCAGCGAAACAGAGCCCAGTAAAGACCGTATGGAGTTTGTCCGTCAAACATAATCCAGTAAAGACAGTGGCGAGTGGGACGATGAAACAGAGCCCAGTAACGACAGTGTACGAGTTGGGCCAGGAACATCGAGAACGGTAACTCACTCAGGGAGGGCCGCTACGCGTTACGCGTGAAGATCGACGAGGAGTTGGACAACATGCACACCGCTGGATGACAAGTGGTCGCGTAAGGGCCGACGTTAGAACCGTAACGAGTTGGTCGAGGGGTGTAGAGATCGCGTAAGGTCCAGGAGTCGGGCGAGCGTAGGATCACAGGCAATGAAGAAGACCGAAGAGAAAAGAGGGGAGGTGAAAGTACTGTTTGTTGTGCGTCCGTGATGATCGATATCGCAGATTCCAGAAGGAGATGTTGCGTCACGATGGTGCCGCCGTCTGGGTGAAGATGTTGTACAAGGAAGAGGGTCGCGGGTATCTTCTCCAATCCGGAGGAGCAGCCTTGCTCGCGCTTGAGAAGCACTGGCATCGAGGCCTAGGTAGAGCCGTGACAAGGTCAAGCCAGCCTCCAATGCCGGCGGACGACAAGGGGGCCACGTAGAAGAGTTTTGTTGCGCCAGTCTTCCTATCTATATGAAACGTCTATGTCGACAAGCCGAGATATCGCACACGGGAAGCGGCCCTCCAGTCCGGAGGGTCTTCCTTGCTCGCGCTGAGGGGCCGGGTCGCCGGCCAAAGACTGATAAGCCAGCTGGAGGTCAAGTGCGCCGGCGGATGAGAAGAGGATTTGCAGCGCCTGCCTTCCCAGTCTATAGAAGAAGCCGAAATGGTACAACTACAACGCCGCTGAGGAGGCCGCCTAGTATACAGTCCCCAATCCGGAGGGTCGCCTTGCTCGCGCTTGAGAACCAGCCGGCGTAGGAAGCGAGGCCGGGGGCGGCGAACGACAAGGAGATCGCGGATGGGGTTTTTGGTGCGGGTGCTTGTCAACAGGCGTGGTCGAAGGAGAAGCAGGCAGAGACGGGAAGAAGACGCGAGAGGGGGGAGAGAGATGCAGAGAAACCAGAGATAACGAAGCCAACAGACCAGAAAGGAGAGCGTCGCTGATTGAAGGCCACGTCCCCAGACCGAAGGGTGCCCATGTTCTTCCTGCAACCAGTCTGGCGTCGACGAACCGGAAGGGAAGGCGAAGAAAGCAGGTCCAGCCTGACGGAAAGGGGTGTGGGTCGTGACCAGCCCGCGACATCAACGTCCGAAAAGCAAACGACTCGGAAGCGAGAGGGGAGGGAGGGTCGCGGGTATCCAGCCCGCGGAAACGTTCCCCAGAGTAGCAACTGGAGCAGTGAGACGAGAACCGGAGACAAGACCAAGGCGAATAAGATAGAATAAGTTACGAGCCTCTCCGTCCTCGAGCGCACATTGGGAGCCACCCAGACCGCGGACCAGGGTCTAGGTGACTGGCGAACGACGAGGCTGGAAGAGGAGGGCTGGTGCGGGTCGGTCATCCTTGCTCGCACGTTGTGAGCCGTGTCGCTGTCGAAAGGCAAGCAACCGATCGACAGGAGCGGCTGGCGGACGACAAGGAGAGCCCACGGACGAGCCAGCGGAATAGTATGACGCGCGCAGGGCGGCAGACGCGTGAGCGGGGACAGAGTAATCCTCGCTACGTCGGTATGAGTTGTGCAGCTGGTGCCGTATAAGTCAGCTTAGGTAGACGGCTCTGGACAGGTTGAGTACGCACCATCATGAGACTCGACGCTATGGGCATGAGAACAGACCCCGCTCCTGGTGGCCGCTGGGGGATGATGACAGGAGGGGGCGAGGGAAGGTCGGTGGTTTGGGGGAAGCTTTTATGCAGGCTGGAGGAGGCGGACATGGCTGACGGTGGCGGCTGAGGGAGTTGCAGATATGGTGGCTGAGCACTTGTGGCTGGCTTGTGGCTGACTGTCCCTCCGGGTGGCAGCCGCGACATCGACGCGTGACGCGTCTGTGGCTGACCCTTCAATCTCATTCGTTCCGCAGGTGGAGACGTGTGCTCCCGCGCAAGTTTCCTTTTCCAGCCCTGGAAGAGTATGCGTGCATAGATCGATAAGTGCGGTAGCTTGAGAGCCATTCAAATAAATCAGAAACAGACATCTGAGAATCTGCCTGACCCTCGAGCATAAGCTAGGGTTGTGCAAGGATCCGGACAACTCTAAGTCGCAGCCTACCGAGTTGCTCCGCAGTCGAGCCGTCAAAGATGTACTATATGTGCGTATTTTGTGTCTTTACGACATCACTGACGAAGACACACCCCACTTGCGATAATCTGGGTGAAACGGCTCGCACCTCGAGGGTTGGCGCCACAAGTCGATAGTGCCCGCGCACATATGAGTACTAAGTATATGAGGCATTGCCACGGAGAGCACTCACTATGCTCTGATGAGTCGGAAGAAACGAGAGCAACCATGATTGCGATAAGCAGATGATGATACAACGTGGGGGCTTCGTGTGATATACAACAGTGGCGGACCGTAGCTGCTACAGATGATTTCACGTTAAGACTCGTTATATGCGCTTGCCCTTGGCCGCGGCCTCCCGCTTCTTCGCCTCTAGCTCCGAGGCCTTGGCTGTAATTATATGCACGCCAGTGAGCACACGCATATAGAGGGATCGTACGGGCACAAGCATACCGTCGGCTTCGGCCTTGCGCTTCGCCTGAGCAGCCTCGCGCTCAGCGCGAATCTTGGCCAGGCGGGCTAGGTCCGCCTTGGCCTCCTCAGTCTTGCCTTGCTCATGTAGCTATCGAAACACAATCGGTATCGTGTTCTAATGAGATCCGCCCAGACGGACATACCTTCCAGTAACGTTCCTTAGCCTCCTTCTTGTCCTTCTCCTCCCTGTACGCATCAGTAAGTCAATGGAAGCGAGGACGAAGCTCGCCATACAGTACCTCTCGCGTCTAGTGGGCTCGCGGGCAGAACCAATATCTGAGATAGCGAGCTTCTTGCCCGCGGCGATGTTCGGGTTCGCAAGGATGGGCTCTGCGTCGCTGTCGTCGTCCTCGTTCTCGAGCTTCTGCTGCTGCTGGCCCTTCTTCTTCTTCAGCTCGCGGCGCTCGGCACGCGTGAGCTCCTGCTGCGGCTGCGTCGCGGAAGAGCCCTCAACGGCGGCCTCCTCCTCAGATTCCTCCTCGGATTCTTCCTCTTCCTCTTCCTCGTCGCTGTCCTCATCGATGGCCTTGTCGCGTCTGGCCCTGTCGAAGAACGATGTGAGTGAACGTGTGGCGCACGCACGCGATCCTCACCATTTGTCTGTGGATACGGCGGTCCCGTTCTCGTCGAGCTCGAGGTGCTTGCTATCCGACGGCAAGCACAATCAGCGATCAGCGTAGAGAGAGGAAGATCGACCGCGGCGGGCCTGACCTGAAGCTGCACCCGACCGTCAGCGTGAAGACCCCGCAAGCGATGGTGCATAGCGTACCTGCGCCCACCTCCCCGCTTGATCTTGTAGCCGCCACGAGCCATAGAGTAGGTAGAGGATGGATGAAGTGAAGGGAGTGCAGAGACAAAGGCTGCCTCGCGCGATCATATACAGCGCGCCTCGCCATGACTGGTGCTCTCCCACGTGAGCGACCTGCCCAATTCGGGGCCGCCGGTTGGCCGAGCGCGTCGTCCGTTCTCCAGCCCAAGTCCAGCTCCTTCGTCACTACTGTCCTCCTCCCCGCTCGTCCGCCCACCTGCATGGCCAGCACAATCCCCGCGCGCCTCGCGCGCCGCGCCGCAACGTCCGCCAGCCCCCAAGAGGCCCGCAAGCGGGCCATCCAGCTCTACCGCGAATGGTACCGCGGGGTCCGTCTCCTCCCGCTCCTCCACCCGCTGCGCCTTCACCACTAACCTGGCGCTGCCCTCTCCCCGCCGCACGCACAGGCACCCGAGATCGTCGCCATGTACGCCATTTCCGTCACCGCGCAGGAATTCCGGCATGCCATCCGGCGCAAGTTCGAGGAGAACCGCTACGTCTCGGACCCGCGCGTCATCGACGTGCTCCTCCTCAAGGGCAGGCAGGAGTACCAGGAGACGATAAACCTGTGGAAGCAGACGGACCATGTCATGGGTATCCTCCTCCAGGAGAGCAAGCGCCCCCAGCGGACGTTCCTGCAGAAGTTCTATGAGGGTGCGTGCATATTCGGCGGGGTATACGTGATGCGCTCATGCCGTCGGCTGCAGGGAGAGACGAAGACGCTGTCTTGCCTGCTGCTACTGGTCTGCTTAAGTAGAGTCAATCTTATTGCATAAACACTCTTGCATGTGCCTACGCTCGACCAGTTCGCAGTTCACGTCTCGAGTGCTCTGATGCGGGATGCACTCTACAGCAAGTAATTATACATTGCGTATGCTACAGACAATCCGCGTAACACATCCATGGTGAGTATGAGATGTCCATGTGAGTAGTCTCCACACCGCTCCTTCTGCGAGTCGAGCATCATGAGAGAAAGTCGATGGGATCGTCGTCGCTATCTGCGACCAATACCGGTGGCGGGAACATGGACATGCGGGGCTGGTCACGATCGGAGGGCATCAACGATTGGACAAAAGCAGCAGACGAAGTAGTATGACAATACCTTCGGCTTTGGTTTGTACATAGGCACTGCCTTCTGGTGCGAAGTGCGCGATGCAGGGAAGTTTTCTTTCAGCGTTTTCGGTTTCCTGAACACGGTACAGAATGGAGATGAATGCCCGAGAGGACGTCCATGAGAACGGCCACAACTAACCTCGCAGCTTGCGTACTATTCCGCGACGCCGGTGGGTTTTTCGCGCGACTTGCTGGCTTGGGCTTGGGCTTCGTTGCAGGTTCTTCCTGTATATCGTCAGGTTCTCTCGCGTCCTCCGCTGGAGCGTCACCCAAGCCGTCAACATCGGTTCCAGCAGCTCGCTTAGCGCGCTTTCTCGGCGGTGCAGGAGGCTCGTCTGGTTCTTGAGGTTGCTCGTCGAGGTCCCCCGTCGGAGGCGCAGCAGCCTGTTTGCCCCTTCCGCGCTTCCTCGGTGCCCCCGAGGACGTGTCTTGCGCTTCCTCAACTGCCTTGGTCCCCCGTTTGTTGGGGGCCTTGCCGGGTCTCTTTGCCTTCGGTGCTACCAGTTCCTCGTCATCAGCGGGACTCGCGGCCTGGTCATCCAGCTCCGACTCTTGCTCAGCGGGCTGCACAGTAGTGGCTTGCGCCTCCCGTCCGCGCGTCCTAGATGAGGCGCCAGAACGCGCGGTTTGTGCTGAAGACGCAGTGGTCCTTTCCTCCTTGGCTTTGGACACATCACTGGGATCATCCACGTTCTTGGGCCGAGCTGCATCTTTCGTCTGCGCACGCGAGGGCTTCGAGGCCTTGGTCTTCGGCGGCGGTGGCTCGTCGTCGCTCTCCGACTCGGCGGGCGGTTCTGGAAGGGTAGGTACTTTCCGCCTTGACGTGCTAGGTACCTTGGCCAGGGGTTCAGTACTGCGGTTGAAGGACGCAGGCGGTTGTGCGTCTTCTGTGTCGTCGTCGGGCACTGCTACTTTGCCTTTTGCCTTTGGCCGTTTGGGCGCGCTCAGAGCATCCTCGCCTGCGCCAGACTTCGAGATTACCTTCTTCGTCGACTTCGATGTCGGCTCAGGACGAACAAGCCGCGATGCCAGCGGCGGTCTTGCATCCTCGCCAGCGTCGTCCTCGTTGGCGTCCGGTGGCCGCGCACTTGGCCGCTTCGGTGCAGACCTGCTTTCTGCATCGAATCGCGCTTGCTTCGCCTTCGGTACAGGCCCTATACAATCAGTCAGATACCGCGTTCAGGGCCCTCGCCACTGCAACGCACCTTTATCTGCATCCCTCGCGGTTGCCTTGCTCCGCACTACCAGGCGCAGCGGGATGTCCTCCTCACTGTCGCTCTCCTCAGGGATGGTTTCCAGCGGCTGCTTGTTGGTATGCGCAGTCTTCGCGCGTTTGGGCGGCACGATGGGCTCGTCGTCCGAGTCCTGCTCCGCTGGCTCCGGCTGGCGACGCGTGCGCTTGCCGGTCGTTCGTTTCGGCGGCGGAGCAGAGTCCACTACTGTCCTGAGGGTAAGAGCTGCTAAGGCCGGTGAGAGAAGGCTGTATGCGTACCTGCGTCTTCGCGCTCTTGTGCTTTCTTTGTGGTCGGCGTGGTCTTCTTGGGTGGTGCGCGTCTGGGGGCTTTCTTGGGTGGCTCTTCTACATCCGCTTGAGCCATTAGATAGCGAGTTGCTGCATAGTACATACCTTCCTCGGGATCTGTGTCGTCCTTCTTACGCTTCGTCGTCTTCGCGGCGGCCTTCGTGGTGTGAGACGGGCCTGCAACACACCATCATATATACGCGCATATAGCCCATGCATATAGACTTACCTGCCACGGGTTGCCCATCCTCGCTGTCCTCCTCTGCCACCTTCTTCGCTCTCGGGGCTACACTCTTCCTCTTCCTCGGGGCCACACTCTTCCTCCTGCCCGTAGCCTTCCCCTTTCCCTTCGTACCCGCCTCCTCCTCCGGCTCCCCTTGCTCTTCACCCCTGCTCTTCAGCGACTTGCGCCTCTGCACCGTCGGGGACTCCGACTCCCTCCGAATCGGCACGATCGACTTGCGGCTCTTCCTCCGCTTGCTCGGGGACTCCCCGTTGACGCCACGCGAAAGCAAGATGTCGAGGAGCGCATTGTGTGTCGCGGGCTTGAACACCCTGCACTCGCGTCGCTTCCATCTCAGTTGAACAGTGATCACGGGCACGCGACGCACCCTCCTCTGTTCCGATACTTGGACTGCAGCCGCTCAACACGCTTCGCGCGGCTCTCCTCGATAGAGAAGTCCTGTCCTTGCGCTTGTGTCTGATCTGCTGTGCGCGTTTCCGCCATAACCAGGCCGAGGTCGAAAGGTCCGTGAGCGGGATCAAGGAGCGGTGGCGGAGGCTCAGACGCGCGCGTGCGACCGCGCCACCGAGTCCGAGCGCCTCAACTGCATCCGCGCTCTTCATGGCAACCTCCATGGTCGTCGCGGGCCTCGCGTCCGTCGCCGCGGCATACGTTGCATTCACCGCCGGCTGGCTCTGGCTTCCCCTACCCCTCAGCGGCAACGACACCGACCGCACACCAAAATATGGGTACGTGCTCGAGTGCAACGTCGCACACCGCAGGCTCCTCCCCGCGGATGCGGCGCACGCCTTCGCGTACCGCACGCTAATGCTGCTCGTCTCGCTCACCGCGCTCGAGTCTCGCACGCTCGACGTTGGTCGCGGATGGCTGTTTGGCTACGGCGGCGCACTGGGCCGACTCACTGGCTTGCGCCCTGCCGCGTACCTGGACTCGTCGGCGCGCTCAGGCTCCGGGTCTCGCTCGATAAAGGAGAAGCTGTTGGACGTTCTCGCAGAGCAGGGGCACGCGCGGGATGTGCTCGGGGATGCGTGGATGCTCACCATGCCGAGTTATCTTGGATTCGAGGGGATAAACCCTTTGACGACGTACTATTGCTATGACACGGCTGGCCGTCTCTTCGCTGTGGTGCTCGAGGTGAGCTATGTCTAAGGGTCTCCGCACTTAATATGTTCATATGTCTAGGTGCATAACACTTTCGGGGAGCGGCATGTGTATGTGTTGGACAGGGAGAAGGCCGAACGATGCCCCACTTCCTCCGGCGGGTGAGTGTGATGTTGTCGGCTGCCCTACAGTCGCTATACCTGAGTAGCTCTCGTCTTCGCTGGAACATCTCAAAAGACTTCCACGTCTCGCCGTTCAACAACCGTGGTGGCGACTACTTTATGACTATATCAGAACTGCCACATCCACCACCGACAACTGACAGTGAGCAGCTGAGGGACACTCCTCGGCCTCTACCCTATGTCAGTATACACCTGCGCCACCAGGTGGAACCATCCGACTCAGCGCTGCCTACGCTGGTTGCGACCCTGTCGGCTACCGAGTCTCAGTCGCTCACTGCGCGCAATCTCCTGCGCTCTCTGGCCCGTCAGCCTTTTGTCCTCCTTCTGTCTCTGCTCCGCATACTCTACGAGGCGTGGGCTCTACATTACGTCAAGCGCCTGGACGTGTACGGGCGGCCGGACCCCAAGCCTGCGAGACCAGCGTGGGCAGCAGCCGCAGGCGGTAGTGCGAGCAGTGACCAGCCCAGCCGGGGCGTCGGCTGGCAGCCCCCTAGCTGGTTCGAGCAGTACGCTCGCGATCTTGTACGCGACTTTCTCGCGCGCCGCTCAGATGAGCTCGGTGTACGGGTCACTCTCGTGGCCGGTAACCCCGGCGAGCCCGACATCGTATTCTCCCCGACCCGCGACCTGGCTGGTGCCTCCCAGTCCCAAAGGGAAGAGTTCACGATCTGGTACCTCTCCCCGTTGTTCTTCAGCACAATGGTCATGGCACCATCCATCGACCACGCCCTGCTCCTCGGCTACCACACTGAGCGGATGTTCATCCCTTCCTCTGAGGCGCTGTTCCTCTCAGTGTTCAGCTCTAGCACCTCCTCAGCTGACGAGGACCCGAAGCATACCCTCGCCCTCGCGCAATGCCTCCGCTCGCGCGCACTCCCTCGTGAACTGCTCGGCTCGCCGTTCACGATACCGCGTACGCACCCACTAGACCCGTCCTCATCTTCGCTCCTGCGGCGGGCACGACACGTGACGTACATCGCTGCATCTCTTGCTGAGGAGGCCGTCGCGAGGTGGCTCTATACATGCGTAAGGGCGAGGTTCGTTCCCGGGCACGAGCCGTGGCTGCGATGGCTGCGGGCGGTGGAAACAGTGCGAGACACGCCAACGCCTTCGTCTTCAGGAGCGGGAGCTGGCGCAACTGGTTAGTCGGGCTATGCGCATCGCTTGGTTTTGGCAGCATATATTGTAGCTGTCTGGGACATCATGATTCCTTGGACTCCGGCGCGGTAGCGAAGCAGGACTTATCGCTCATATCGGGGGACGTTACGATGTATGAACCCCTCGATCCGTGTTCCGATGAACATGTACAGTATCAAGAGCCTACGTCCACGCACATCTCGGAGCATCCGTGTAAGCACGGTATTACTGTATATTTTCTGCTACGGACATGGAATTGCAATTGAGCGCTTATGTCTGTGGGAGGTATAACACGTTCGTCACATGGCACGTGATGAGGGTCACACTGGAAGAATAAGTTGAGAATAAGAGCCATCATGTCCAAGGTAACCGTGTCATCTAAGTACCAACACGCGGACGATCAGTAAAGCTGTACATTCTGTACAAGAGTGAGAGGATGCGGCGGGAATAAAAGGGAGATGGCGCGAGGAGTTGGGATCGGCAAACGCCGAAGAGCGCCCCCATTGTTCTACAAAGCGTAGCTTTTGTCCTCTGCGTCCCAGTCTGCGCGTCCCAACAATGCTGTCACGTCCATCGACCCTCCCAACCGAGCACAATAAGTCCTGCCTGGCGTCTGCCCTCCCAACACGATACATAATGCGCCGCCCCATGCTCCCCGCTCTCCATTGCATTCTCACCTCCTACCTACCTATCACCTTTCACTTCAGGTGTACAGGCCGTGCCTCGTGCTCTAATAGCTGAAGAGCTCTCCGGTCTCTCGCCAGCCTAGCCTCTCTTTACGTTCCCTCCCTAGCTCGTGCGGGCACGCCAGACGCCACATACGCATCCTCGTTGCCACGTCTCGCCTCGCATCCTAGGCCACCACATCCCTTGCTTGACCCTTATCCACGACAACACTCATGGCGCAGAACCGTGCTCGTGGCTGTGAGTATCTGCACCATCGTACTGGAGAGGCATTCTCATCCGACGTGTTGCACAGACATCTTCATCCTCCTCAACATCGTCCGTGCGCTGAGCATCATCGGCCTTGTCCTGCTCTTCGCCAGCAGCATCGTGACCCTCGTGCAAGACATCAAAGCCGTCAACGTCTTCATCGCCGAGGGAAGCCACCATGAGATCCTCGTATCCTCAGGAAACTCGACGGAGACGGTCGACTGCTCAGACATGGACTATGTCCCGTACGTCGCTGTATTCCTCTCTATTATTCACTTCTCACCCCTGCGCAGAGGCAGCACAGTGCCCAATCAGCCCGCGGGCGCGTTCTGGGCCGTCCTCAACCGCCTGCTGATCATCTTCCAAGTCATCGTGCTCATCCTCTCCGAGGTCGGCTGGCCCGCGACCTTCTTCAACCGCTTCTTCCCCATACTTGGTGATGACTTCGGGCTCGGCGCCCTCGGAGTCATCCAATGCCTGTACGTTCTTTCTCTCCTCCTCTCTCGTCCCGTCCCCGCCACACCGAGCTGACCAGTGGCGCAGGCTCGGCGCGGCCGTCCTCTCGCACCACGTCGACGAGTTCTCGCTCGTCTCCGCGTTCTTCCTCTTCTCGATCGGCTGCCTGAACATCCTCCTCGGGCTCATCTTCCGCGAGAAGGCGAAGCCGCGCCGCGCCCTCCGCGCGTGGAAAGAGACCGACGACGTCCTCCCGCGCACCTCGCTCCGCTCCGGCCCGCGCCCCTTCCTCGCCTCCGCGAGCTCCGGCAGCAGCGCGCTCAACCCCGTCGCGCCGTGGGGCGACGAGAAGGGNGACTGCCCTGCCCCCATACACACGACACGCACACAACGACCGAATGGGAACCCCGCTCACTCCTACGCCGCTACCTGGCCTAGCCTAGACTCGTATAATCGCGCGCCCGAGCACGGCCTCGGCGCGCGTGTGTTTATGAAGGATGAAGGACTTGGTGCTCGGGCTCGGGTCCTGGAGCTGAACACTTGTATACCTACGCCGATCTCTGTGTCGCCTGATCCTAATGTAGCTTGTAGACGGTCGCTGCCCTTGTATTATATTATAAGACGTTGTTTGTCTTGCAGAGCGGGCGGCTTGGTGAGGTGTGCGAAATCGTTTATACTGTATGTATCGCGGCCGGGGCCGTTGCGGACTGCTGAGGGCCTGCCCGTGGTTCGCATTGGAGTCGTCACGTGGGCCTGAGTTGCTGGTGTGCGCACAAGTCTGACTAAACGGAGGACGCCGAGGATTCATGCGCAGATGGGAGACCATTGAAGCGGGAGATACTCAATAATATACAGTCGAAAGAGCATGATGACAGAAAATCGAGTGGTACTGAGTACAATCCTGCGTGCAGAGAGCCGTCCACGCTCGCCGGCGCCGGCGCGGCCATGACGCCGTAGGCGGAGGCGAGGGCGGCGGTGATGACCGTAGAGCGCATGTCGAGGTTTGCGTGGAAGTGCAAACTGTGAGGAACGGGTTGGCTTTGCAATTGCGACTGAAGAAAGACGCAGAACGTAACTAAGAATATCGATTCAAGGCCGGTTGGATGCTGGTGGAAGGTACTCCTCACGCCGCAATCCTCACACTGGATGAAAGATGTCTCAGAATCAGAACCTGGTAGAGACAGTGAGGAGCTGGTCGAAAGAATAGAGTCCAGGTGTATCTGAAATATATATACTATACACGCATTGATCACTGTCCTTACATGCGAGTAATTGCGCGCTACACCAGTCCACGCCGACCTATTGGCTCGTTGGGAAGCCTAGCAGAAGCGTCACACGCACTACGAAGGACAAGTGCACACATAGACTCGAAGGCCGGAACGGATATACACGTAGGGCAGTGTAGTGCTTGTCTCTGAGACCACGTAAGGACAGTGGGAACGCTTGACGGCGGAATAGAGCCCAGTAAAGACCGTGTGGAGGTTGTCTGCGAAAAGAACCTGGTAACGACAGGCAAGAGTGGGTCCGTGGAGCAGAACCCGGTAGAGACGGTGAGGAGTTGGTCAAAGGAACGGAGCCAGTAAGGACAATGCAGGAGTGGGAGTGGAGAAATCAAGAACCGCAGCTGAGAGCACAAAGAACGACGAGGAGTTGGATGATATAGGGCCCGCGTGAGGACTGATGAGAGTTGAGCGACGCGGGGGGCGCAAAAATATTGGGCGGCGGAGTCCGGGCGAAGCCCGGAGGACAACGAAGTCGAATGGCGCACCAGGCGGTCGAGGTAAGAACCGGCGTGGCGATTGGGCCGAGATGAGAAGGGGTAGCGTAAGCCCCGGGAGGAATTGAACGATCGTAGGAAGCCAATGGAGGTGACCGTGTAAAGAGAGTTGGTCGACGTGGTGCGCCGAATGTATTATGGCCGCGAAAGAGAACAGGGACATTGCAGGAGACCGCGCCGAAACCACTCGTTGCCGCGACGCATGGGGATGTTGTACACGGAGGATGTGTACGAGTATCTTCCCCGGAGAGCCACCCTTGCTCACGCTTGAGAAGCACCAAGTCTTGGTTGGGTAGAGCAGCGGGGAAAGTGAGCCAGACTGATCAGGCCCTGGATGCCGGCGGACAACAAGGAGGCTACGTTGAGGGATTTGCGGTGCCAGTCTTCGCTACACCGCCAAAAATCAGAGATGGCACCGAGACATGAAGTAAGCAGGCAAAGCTTATCTCATAGCCTCCATGGCGCCGAGGTCCCGATCGCCCGAATGTCACCAGATAGCCGCATGTGTTGGTCACCGACCTGCGAAGCTTAGGGACACATTATAGAAATGTTGGGGTTATGTCCGGATTTAGATAGACAATCTATGTTGAGGAACCCTGTCAACATATATCCCTAATGTTTACATGTTGCTAGCATGTTAGACAATGTGCCTCTGACTCGTATGTGAGCATGACCTTATCCGTCTACTGACCGATCAATTATTGCCTTAAGCTTCGCTTCACCTTTGCTAGACACTACCGAAGCCTACACATGTACCGTGATGCTCAGATAATCATAGGCGAGCACACGTGAC
>MPVS01000370.1:0-20911 GCA_001931775.1 Fomitopsis pinicola
CAGCTAGTGTCAGCCGCGGATACTATGGCTGGCCGACGGGCAGAACCCCAACACAGCTCATAAACTGCTCGTGTGTCTCGCCCTTAGTCTGGGACTCTCACATCGTCTTTCTTTCAGAACAACAAAACCGCACTACTCTGTACGCCTTATACAACCATCATGTCTGTTTCATCTGCGCCTGCCCCGGGCCATGGAGGCGACTACGCGAAGCAGCGCCCCTCGCGCATCCCAGGGCCGGTGCCGCAGCCTATTCGCGGGCAGGGTGGTAGTTGGGGGGCAAGTGGTCTTATATGTTCACAATCTTAAGAGAGTACCGCTGACGCACCGGGTGGCATACAGACAATGTTAGCGGGCATGGGTTTCGTCGCCGCCGGCCTGCTCGGCTTCTACTACGCCCAGTTCGCCGTCCAGGGCAAGCGCTCCCCGTCGACAACGAAGAACCTCGCGGACATCCCTACCTGTACGCCCCCCGTGCGCCATGTCCGCGCCGCCACACCTCGCTGACCCCTCCGCTAGGGCAACTGCGCCACGCGCAGCAGCAGCCGGGGCTCGTGCCTGAGCTGCCCAAGGGTGTCGACGACAACTACACGCGCTTCACGCCCGACTTTGAGCCGAAGCCGGGCGAGAGCCTCCCGCTCCCAGGCAGGGACATCAAGGCGCGGCCCGTCGTCTCGGCCGTGCTCTCCTTCCTGCACGTACGTGTGCGCGCGCCGGTGTGGTGTTTCGCCAGAGATTTGACTGGGTGGCTTACAGGGCAAGGGGTCCGCGGATAATGACAACCACCCGAGGCGTGTTCCTCAGCCTGCGATGACGAAGCGCCAGGAGGGGCATATGTACACCAAGGTCAGTGGGGTGATGTCAGGTCGGAGCAAAATGAGTCTGACTTCGCTCGTTAGAACTCTGACTACGTGACGGGGTTCAAGCCCACACGTAAGATTGACTAGTCGGTCTCGGTGCAATCACTCCCGCCCCTTCTCTCCCCCCCGGACCTTGGATGTAACATTAGTTTCTCATATCGTGTAACGGCTGGCTCAAAGAATGTAAACCACACATCAACTGAATACACAAACGTCGATGTGTGCAACCCGCTATCTACACGCGTTGGAGCAGTCCGAGAAAGGGGACGATGGAGTATGAACCACTGTAGAAACAAAGTGCAATATGGTGTGATAGGCGTGCATCTTCTAGGTGAGCTTTCCAGTGAACGTGTTCGCCATTGCCGGCGCCGCGGCCCGCCACGCGTTACGCGCATCCCCAAGCGTGACCGTGATTCGGCTCGAGCGAACACGTGGGCCACAACGCGTGTTTACGGCGCGCCGAGGTGGTCGACTCAGTCCGGCCTTATCCAGCCCCCTCTCCTTGAGTGAGCCACAGCTCCTCCACAACAATAACACACTAGCGATGCGATCCTCCATATAAATCTCGACACAAGCCAGGCTTGAGCTTGACCCTTTTCGCATTGCCACGGAAGCAAGAGATTGACGAGAGTAACAAACATAGTATCGGCGATATGTTTTCAAGAGCGTCGGCTTCCATAACCACAACCACAACGAAGCCCGCCAAGGTCGCCCGCACCTCAAGCTCGATACTGCTCACGCCCGCCGGGGACCCGAAACGCCGCAAGCTGGAACCAGAAGCCCAACCCGCGCCCCGTGCGGCTGAGGGCGCGCCGGCAGAGCCGAGCCCTGCAGAGATATGGCGGTGGACGCTCACGCGGGACGCGCTCGCGCCGTGCTTCGTGAAGGATGTGCTCGAGATGAAGGACGGCGGGCACAGAGGTGCGTGGAGGGCGCGCGTACATGCGTTAGTGTGGTTCTGCTCGCTGATGGCAGGGCAGATATGGAGTACTTCTGGCTGGGGCGCATCCCGTGCCGGACGGTCGAGCTCGTCGGGGTGCTCGCCGGCATCCAGGCGTACGAGCAGCGGGTCGTGTATACGTGTGAGTTGCGCCTCCTCCTCTCTTCGTGAAGCGGATGGCGCGGTGTGCTGCCACAGGGGTAGTGCTGCATCAGAAATGTAGTCCGAGCAGGGACTCCCGAGGCTGAATTAGCCAGTTCTGGTATGACTGGTCGCCGGCCCTCGTCTTGTAGCGTAGCGGGTCGGTTCAAGGCGCAATTACCGATCACGGCTACGTACGGAGCCTGCTGTCGCCATGCCTTTCAACGCAAACGAGAGCGCTGCGCTACAACCCACCACGCCTGGCACCGTTCAGATGAACCGACATTTATTGAAGTGCGAGCAACTACCCATCCGTGTCTCCCGCGTCAGCAGGCCCCGTGCGTGACCACCATCGTTTGATATCGGCTGAGGCCGTACCACTGTGCTCCGAGATGAACGACGGCGAGGACTCGGACGAGCAACTGGAGCCCCGTCCGGACTCAAGCTAAACTACAATCGGGCGGACTGCCATGCCACGGACCACCTTCTGGACTTGTCACCCACACATTTTCCACCTTATGAATGTTCGACGCAACTGTTGGTGTAGGCGTCCCGGAGTCACCCTGCCCGACAATGCCACAGCATTCAAATCAGCAACCATGTTCGTCCCTCCTGATACGTCGAGAGATCTCGCGTGTGTGTATGAGCTACCACGGCTTCGTGGCGCGACCCAGTGGTTCTGAGTCTGCAGGAACTGCAGAGTGGCACTGCAAACGACGGTCAGGACGCATTATCGGAGTACGTGTGTATAGACTGCAAGCCCGGTGGTTTGCAAGCAGTAGGATCGATGCCGGGGCCACAGCTGTGCCTCTCTTCTTGAAGCACGCTCCGGGTCCCTTGAGGGGCGAGAACTGACTATATGCGCGCATGAAATACCCTACCTCTACATCACTTAGTCTCCACGCAACAAGGCACTCACGCTCTTTTCACACAGTGGACGACGGGTCAGCCGTCATAGACTGCAACCACAAGCAACCACCCCCACCGGCTTCTCCCCGCAAGCCCAGCGCATCCGACTCCAAGGCCGGACGCGCCAGACCTTCCCTCAACACGGGCTCCGCCTCCTCCCCACGCAAAGGCCCCCAGCCGTCCTCTTCGAAGGCCCGCCCCGCGCCCCAGCCTCCGCCCCAGCCCGTCGCGGGTATCGGCGCCCCCGTGCGCGTCACCGGGCGGGTGGTCGAGACCGCGAAAGGGCGGCACGTCCTCGTCGACGAGATCCGTGCGTGCGCCCTCCTCCCCCCTCCCCCACACGGCATGTTCAGTGTTTCTCACGCCGATCGTAGGTCCGTGCTCCTCGCCGAATGACGAGCCCAAGCACTGGCTGGCCGTCCTCGAGCTCCACCGCACGCGCTACTTCGCGGCAGACCTCGGGCCCTTCGTCGTGCCGCCGCCCAAGAAGCGCGCGCCGCCCTCGTGGGTCCCCCGCAGCCCCGAGAAGGACAAGGGGAAGGCGAGGGCATCGGACGTGCCCGCTACGCCGCAGAAAGGTGTGGGGAATATTGAGCCGAGAACGCCATCCACGTCAGGGATGGCCTCTACGGATGGCTCGCCTGCGTCGGGGGTAACCCCGAGTTCGCGGCATAGTCTCAAGCAGGTATACTTGACCACTACTACACTCACTCACCGTTTGATCGTTCGGCTGACGGCCCGCGCTCCAGACCCCGCTCCGCCTGCGCCACCCGACGCGCCTGCACAGACGCGACCTCACCGCGAACACGTTCCGTATTTATCTCAAGCACTACATGGACAACGCGCCGCCGGCTGGCGAGTCGGACACGGACACGGACTCCGCTGCGAGCTCGCGTGCCGCATCCCCGACTCCCGCTGGCCGGAGCCAGCCACTCGCGCTCGCGACACCGCGGAAGCCGACAGGTGNAAGTGGGAGTTGTGTGGTTGACGTAGGGACGCCTCCGTGGCCTTGCTGTGGTCGCTCAATATTAAGCCTCACCGCATTCACGACTGTACGAATCCACGGAACATAAGCGCAGGTGTTCTTGCGGCCTTAAACACAGTTTATTTCGTGAAGACGCGAGCAACTCGATCAATAGGCGCAAAGGCCGAGGGACGATGGGTACCATATGTACAGCGATGTTACAATGAGAGGGGAGGGCGGGAGCGGAGAGCAGACAAGAGCACGAACGACGCAACAACCAGTCCAAGAACATGCAGCACAATCAGCGACATCAGGTCATCTCCACATCCCCACCGCCATTCTGAGCCTCGGTCGCCGCTGCAGATGCGGCCGGCAGCTCAGCGGCCTTGATGTCCGCATTCATGAACGCGTCCAACTCAGCGTCGAGCTCGTCTTGCGTTTTGGGCTTCTTGACCTCGCGCGCGGGCCGAGATCCCTTGGTCCTGATCGGCCCAGGACCATTCCGCCTGCAGAACAGTCAGCGCACGACGTACAGTGCGGATAGCAATTGCGACATACGTGGGTTGGGACTTTGGAGCGCGCGGCGCACCACTCAGGCGCTCAAGCAGAGGCGCCTTCTCGATCCGCTGCATGAGCGAGGTGGGTGCGCCCCGTCGAGTGGCCCGTGCAGCCGGTGCTGCAGGCTGGTGGAACGTGATTGTCATCGGCTGACCTGGAAAGCGACGAAGTAAGTCAAGCGAGCCGAGCCAGCAGCCCAGCAGCATGCCAGGAGAAAGGAGACCATACCCTTGGCGAGCTTCCCGTCGAACTGTCTCTTCGCCGCTGCAGCCTCCTCGGGTGTCTCGTAGCTGATGATGGCGACGCCGGACGATCGGCCGCTTCGGTCGTACTTAACAGGCGAACAAGCGAAAGGAGGTCGGGATCGGTGTCTCTCAGGTGAACGCGGTGCATTGCGAGTTTCGTACCCTGATTAAAGGCTCTCGGACGAGTGTGCCAGCTTGCCCAAAGATTTGCTGCGCGGGGCGGGGCGGGGCGTGAGGCGTGGTGGGGACACGTAGAGGGAGAGATAGACGTACTGAGAGGTCTTTGGTGGTGAGTTCGTAGTGCAAATTGGACACCATGAGCTTGGTAGCACCCGACGGCGCATCAACGTTGACGCTTTTTGCAACTGCACGAGGCACTGCTCGGCGGCCCTCAGGAGCCATGTCGTGCAGCCATTCGCCATCCGTGCCGCGAGGGCGGGCAGAGGGTCGCTAGAAAGACGTGTGTTTGGTATGGAGACATATCGCAATGATACGCCGCAACGTACGCTGTAAGGCTTCTTTGTTCTGTTCATTATGCGATTCTGTTTTTGTTGCGGAATAAGGAGGGGTGGTGAATGCACACAGTGACAGAGGAGAGAAGAGGCGACTGAAGAGGTGCTGGTGCAACGCCACAGCTGGGAGCGCTGTGCGGCGTCTTCGGGCGGAGATACAAGAATTCGGGGCCCGAACGCTCTCCCCAAAAGGAAGGTTGTGAGGTTCGAGGCTCACAGCACAATGCAAGGTATGCCTGTGGTGTCCATACATTCGTAATGAAACACCCCCGAGACCTCTGAAATCTTCATCATTGACAAGAGACTTTGAACACTGGAGTAACATAGCTCGACGCAGTCAATCCGTAGTATTTACACGCACACATGTTGCGCCCGCCGATTGCGAACACTGTGACCTTCCGCGATCCGCATGCGATTAGAAGCGCGGAACCTCGGGGACGACAGAGCGCAGATTTGAAGTATGTCGGTACCCCATGAGCCACAGGCCTGAGTGGCTCTGTGGTCCTGATCTGCGGCCAGTACTCCGCCATGTCGAGAATCTGCCAGCACAGCGGTAGCGACAGGCCCTGCGCCGCTTGTCTGACAATGTCGGTGGTCTGCTTGACGGGGCCGACAACGCGCCGCATCATGCTCGTGAAGACGCGTCCACGGACCACGGCATCCGGGCATGGGGGCTACAACTCTAAGTGTGATCGTCGCTGCATGTTCTATCTAGGAGCCGTGAGTTGAGATATTCGTTTCAATTACTAGGCAGAGCAATCGGCCGCCATCCTCTATACTTCTGCGCCACGGTCTGGTTTCTTCTTGGTGCACTGAAGATATGGATGATTCACCAAAACATTGCGACAGATGATATACATGCAACGCTTTCCCCAATGACATGTTGCCGTAGCGGGTCATACCCCGTCGTAGCTCGCACCCCCAGCCTGAAAAATAGTGAGGTACGACTGGCCTCTATGCGAAGCGTAACGTACCTTCCGTAGACGGACTATGATAGGTTCCTCCTTCAAGTCATCCTTCTCCCGTGCAGGCACCTCCAACGAATAAACTCGAAGGACCTGCTTCACGTCCGCTGCATGAACAGAGATCTACACCGTGCATCATGAGATGGTCTCCTTTCCGCGCAGAAGGACATCAGATACCTTGGCCCTCCGCATGACCTTGCACCCCGGGCCTATCCAGACGACGAGGATGAACTTCTCTCGTTTCGACTCCTTGTCATTGGCATATTGCACGCGCACATACGCAAACGACGCCTTCGAGTCGTCCAGATGCTCGCGGAGCTCCTCCAGGCCTCCAGAGCCCGTTGAGGTCAGCTGCAGCTTGTCAGAGCGGTCGGACTGGCGAGATCGCGATGTGTGAACGCTTTGGCACACTTATCACGATGTCACCGAGCGCACCTCGTAGTCAGCGAGCAGCCAATTAGTATCCGTCTTGTCCGAGCGGACATCCAGGTACGCTGCAACCATATCCGAAGTCACACGCGTGCATGCTACGCGTATGAGGAGTGCACACCTTCGTCGATCTTGGGGTCCGAGACGTCGGCCATATCGGTAACAAGGGCTTGGTTCTGGAGGAGGCGTGCGTAGCGTGCAAGAGGGTCGAGGGGAAGAAGGAGGGCCTGAGAGACCTGCTACAAGCTGTGTGTGGTCGGCGTCGGCGTGCGGCCAGTGAGACTCAGCCACTCAGACGCGCGAGCGCGACGCGACTTTATCGTTACCACATCTCCAGCCAATCACAGCCTAGCGCTACGTGGTATCACTACTTTCGGCAATCCTACTGGACGCCTGGCGGAGTTACAAAGTTTGCTTAGGTGTGGCGGTCGCGGTGGCATACACTCCCACTGGCACTTCCGCGCAACCTTTCCGTCTCTGTGCCGTCGTC
Organism: Fomitopsis pinicola; assembly: GCA_001931775.1. NCBI lineage: Eukaryota > Fungi > Basidiomycota > Agaricomycetes > Polyporales > Fomitopsidaceae > Fomitopsis > Fomitopsis pinicola. Next base: position 7,011 of record MPVS01000370.1, read on the forward strand.
CCCACCCAACTCGCGATGTCCATGCTCTCGCGCTCTGCGGCTCATCTCAGCGCAGCTTCGCGCTCTTTCATTTCGTTCTACTCCACCGTCTCCGGCCTGACACGCACGGACTGGCGCACCGGTGCCCATCCAGCGCCCCAGCCAGCCACAGTCTCCACCGAGTCGCTCGACGCCCCTTTCGATCACGATGTAGAGCTGAAGCCTATCATCAAGCGCAAACCCGGCCAGCTACCGCCCACGCCGGCGCAGGCAAAGGCCCACCGGGAGGCCATGAAGAAGGCGTACCCAGACGGCTGGTCGCCACAGCGCAAGCTCTCGCGGCAGGGCATGGACGCGCTGCGTGCGCTGCACGCGACCGACCCAGAGACATTCACGACCCCGCTGCTCGCAGGGCAGTTCCACATCAGCCCCGAGGCCGTGCGCCGGATCCTCAAGAGCAAGTGGGAGCCTACGAAGGAGGAGCGCGTGCGCCTGGCGGAGAGGGAGCGCAGGTACCGCGAGGACTGGAAGAAGAAGAAGCGGACGGAGGAGGCAGGGAAGTTGAAGGCGCTGCTGGCGACCAAAGAAAGGCGGGAGAAGAAGGAGCGCAAGGACGACGGGCTGATGTTCAAGTGAGCCTCCAACCTGCCCATCGACACGCTTGGGCGGGCTTGCCCGCTTTCCGAGGCCTGGCCACCGTCTCTTGCTAGCCCGCGACGCGCCAGCAAAAAGGACAGGATGTATCACAGGCTTCGGTGACCGTCCTCTCGTTCGCACCTAGACCTCCCTGCTCAGCGGATTATACAACGACATATGCGGAGTTCCAGAGGCCCCGAAGAGACACCTCAGCATATCAGGATCGGAAGTACAGTACATTATGACAATCAGTAATATATCGCTGTCCCACGTCAGATCCAGGTTCGCACCATCACATCCCCTGACACCCAGAAGATACATTGCCCCCGCCGTCCGCGCCCTCCCGCCCGCACCGCCGATACCGCAGCGCGCACGGCTCGGTCGGTCGGCAGTGCAACGCGTCGTTCCAGTCCGGACGGGGCACATCCACTCCGCGGAGCACGCACCCCCGCGTGTCAACGACGTCGAGCTCGAACGTGAGCAGGAGCACCGCCGCGACGAGCTTGAGCTCGAGCCGCGCGAGGCGCTGCCCGAGACACACGTTCGCACCCACGCCCCAGCCGACCCACGCGAACGGCATCTTGCTCGGCGCCCGCGCGGGGTCGAACCGCCACGGGTCTGGGTAGAGCTCCGCACTGAGGTGCACGTCCGCGAAAGGGTACACCGCGAACGCGCCGGGGGGCACGGCCTTCCCCGCGATGTGCACCGGGGAGGGACTTGTGTTCTGGCGCAGCGCGGTGTGCGGCTGGGCTAAACGCAAGGTCTCGCGGATGATCGCATCGAGGACGGGCGTTTCGGACTCCCATGCGGTGAGGGGAATGGCGGAGAGTGCGCTGGCGACGGATGCGGGCGTTGGTAGATCGCCGGCTGAGGATACGTGGGAGGCTTCGGCGAGCGTGTTGCACGACGACAGGAGGTGCTGGATCTCGGCAACCGCCTTTTCTTTCCATGTTGGGTGTACAACAAGGAACGTCATGAGCCATGAGACTGTGTGGGAAGCTCGATGAGTAGGAAGCTCGAGGGTGGGGTATCGTAGCGTACGTCACACGTACCCGTAGTCCCTGTGGATCGCGCACCGGCGACGAGAAGTCCCATGATGAACTAGTACCAACATCAGCATGTCTACCATCCAGCGAGGGATATCAACACGTACGCCGACAATGACGGACCGGTTGTCACCATTGTCGATCATGAGTTGTAAAGCGTCGTCTTGCGGGAGGACGTGGCCCCTAAGACGCGCGTCGACCGCTCGAGAGATGACGTCGTGGATTGCCTTCGTGGTCAGAATCTTCCGGATAGCGCTTGGGGTCGGAAGCCATGGGAAAAGTACACTGGCTGGAGTCGTGGAAACGTCGAGCATGCGGTAAAGTTCTCGCAGACGGGCAGCTACTGCTGCGTGATCAGCAAGCTCTACAGGAGCAAGACACCGTAGGTTGGTCTGGAAGGTGATCTAGCAGACACTATGCATCAGTAAAGGGCAGAAGACATAGATACAACAACAGACCTTGGGTAACTCGTCAAAGGGAGACAACGTGCCGGATGTTCCCCAACTCTCCACTGCCTGACGGACGTCCTCCAATATTTTGGGTATCACTGTGACAAGCGGCCAGCATCAGCCAGGAGATTAAGTGCAAGCATAATGAGTACGCACAACGTTCAAGGTTGGCTGAATTTTGTACCGTTGCTAAACGTCTGTAGATCGTTGCCACTTTACTGGGTTCGAGATTGGACGTCACACCAGGAAACATGGGGATCTACCGCCGACGGTGAGTACGTGCGAAATGGTTTGACGGAAAGCACCCACCGTTCCGGACAAGACTCTGAAGCCAGCGCCGAGGTCTAATTGTCTGGAGGTGAAGAAATCATGCCGTGCGGGGGCACCAGAGACGGCGATGACGGTAGTCTGTACGCGAAACAGGTTGGTAAAGATTGCAGAACCAGGGTAGAAATGTACTTTACCTTTAGCAACTTGAACTGATATATGGATTCTCCGGTAAGGTTGTGGCCCCGTTGAAGAAAATCGAATCGTCGTCGAAAGAACGGCGAGATGTTCCATAGCGGGCACTCTGGGAGAGTGGCGGGTAGGTCGTCTTCGATCTTGCGCGTACATATCATGAGAAGCCATATGACGAACATCACGACGGAAAGCATGCATGCGACTATCACCGCAGTGCGCTCCGGCATAAAGGTGGAGAGGAAGACGAGGAAGCCTGCCACAAACATCGCAGCGCCGATGTAGAGAAGCCTGTATAGCACATCGACGCCCCGATGATACGTCCTCTTTATACGCAGACACCAGTGCCCTATTTGAAAATACAGCGACATAGGACACTGGCGCATCTGTAGCGCATAAGATCATCTTGCGTCAAGGGTATGAAGGCTGGCGCGCAGGAGTTATGGACAGCACGTTTACGTTATGTTTTCGACCGCGGCGGAGAGATTCGCCGCAGCAGCGTCAACCGCCGACGGTGTGGCAGCTCGATCGGCGCTAGCACCTAGCATCCTACAGATTGATTGTGGAAGGTCCATCTCTGAACGAGGGAATGCAGCGCTTGTGAACCACCGTTGCTAGGCACTGAAGAACTTGCTTGCGAAGCTTCTCTGATGGACAGGGGGTCGATCTTGCCAAGCAGTAGGATCAACGCTCGCAGCCGAGCTCTGCACAGAAAAAGGCGTCGACAGTCACGCAGAACATCCAAAAGGCATAGAACTCACGATCAGCACCAGCATTAGTACCTGCCAACCCCGCGCGAAGTTTCAGGGCTATTGGCACGCAGCTCGGACAGCATACTGTTTGGAGAAGAAAATTGCGGTAAATCGCAATGTATCAGGTGCGTCATCTTCGGAGTGGTCGCGGTTGACGGCCGTCGAAAGTAGGTCCCAATGTACGTGGACACAGTGTTGACGTGCAATCTGGTCGACGCGAACTAGCGCATCACTGACAGCGACGTCGGGCCCGTCTGTCCGTCCTGATCTTCCGCTGGCTTCGCTGTTGCGTTGGACAGCACGTCCGGAACCATCGGTAGCGTCATGCTGTCCCACCGTAGGGTAAGAAAAAGGGAGGGGATCGGATTTAATTCCACGCAGGCTAAGGTGGCGACCGAGCAACGGGAGGGCGTGTGTTCTATGCGAAGGTGGTGACACGACACGTCGCTTTTCATGCTCGAGGATATATATACACTCGGCCCTCCGAGGAGTTTATGGCGCTTCGTTGATGAGGCAATGTAAAAGTTAAGCATGGCGTGGGTTCTCGAATCTCACCAGCGAGGACCGCTCGCCGTTCCATGCGGGATCCCCGTCTGCTCCACGGAGAGTGGCATCCAGAGAGCACTTCCTGCTGGCGGAATGCGCCCGAGATGATCTGCGCGGTGTCCGAGCGAAGTCAAAGACGTGACAGCGAAGAGAAGGATATGGCATTGCCAACGGAGCACATGCGCGGGCTCCGTGGATGACCCAATTAGCATCTGTAACCAAAACGCCACGAAGTCAACGCTCGAAAGCTGAGAAACCATCGGCCAATGGCATTAGTAGCACTTACAGTCTACGTCCAGCAACCGCCCATTGTCTCTATATGATATATATATATCGCGTAGCCACTTTGCTCGAGTGTATGCTGCGAATCACCGCGATTGACAGCCCGCCTACAGCGAACAGTGCGGCTCCGCTTGCGCGTGCCAATGCTCGAACGCTGTCAGGACGCACACGTAATGCGAGAGCGCGGCCAGCACGACGCAGACGTGGAAAATTTGATGGGATGCAAAGAAGTAGTCGAACTTCCCTGGTGACAGCCTCTCAGGGATGCGGTTTGCACTGTCCATAGCAACACCGCCGTCGATTCGGAAAGAGATTCGAGGCAGGATGTGTTGGCGCGCGGAAGGTGCGACAGCAAGGAGGTCAGCATCGAATCGGCTTGGAAAATGGCGGCAGCGTGACGCACTAGAGCAAGGCACCCGAGATGTAAAGGGCTCCTGAGGCAACGAGCCAGCCGAATCCCATCTCGTACAAGAGCTTCCGGAGCCCGTGCGTGAGCAGCCCGTGCACAACGGGGAAGATCGCGCTCAGGCCAAGCGCTATGAAAACTTTCGTTCGCGCGCCACGATGCGTTGGTTGCGAGTACTTGGGATCAAGCACGATGTATGCGGCGCCTAGATGTGATCCCGGGTGTCGTGCCATGGCTGTTTAGTTATGTGTGAGGTAAAAGAGAGTAATAAGCTCACCGAGACCCACGAGGACGATGAGCGACAAGTACAGCATTTGCAAACGCGTGTCGCAGTAGAACTCGTAGTAGATGCAAGGGAAGAATGAGCCGACTGTAAGGACTAAACAGCGCAGTGAGCATCATGGCTGTAACTGAAGTGTTGAGACATACCCACGATGCCGGCATAGTCAAACGCATGGCATCGAATGGCGACCTGTATGTCTCGAGATTAGACCTACGAAGCGACCAGGATCGGAACCATTATACAAACCTTTTCTGAGTGTACGGAAAATGTGTGATACCACGAACTAGCGAGCAAGCAGAAGACAGCAGCGGACAGAGAGATCATGAAGACGACAAGGTCTTGCCACGCAGCCGTCTCATACGGTGCAAGGGACGTATGGTAAAAGGTGCCGAGAAGCCCGACAAAGAGCAGAGCTCCGAGGAGATGTGTTTGGATGTTGACTGTGTGTATATGCGCGTATATGCGCGTCAATGACGCAGAACAGCATCTCGGGGGAGCGGAACACCGACCTGTCTCATTGTGCAGATCTATGTGTATGATTCGGTCATTAAATCGTTTCATCTATCGGGCGGAACGGACTCGGAGATCTCACATACATCCAAAGATGGAGTAAGCACACCCCCGCCAACTGTACTGTGCACTAGCCGGAACACAATCAACATCAACTCCATATGCTGCGGAGACGACGGCACACCGCTTTTATCGTCCATTCGTCCGCAGGCTAGCGTCGTGGCTGAGGCACTCACCGTCGATATCCCGACAATATGTACTCGTTATCTCGCTGCCACGCCGGTATTTCGTTCCACGTCAGGGTGCGGCGGTCGTGCTTCACAGCGGGCGCGGCGTCCGATTTCCCCGGGACGGCATTCGGGTCCGCTTCATTCTGTCGTTCAGATAGAATGTGAAATCGGGACCTAGACGCGTAGCACATTTCAGGGACGTACCAGATGATGGGTCTTCCGCTCGCGCAGCGAGTTCGACTGAGAGGCAGTGGCCATGTCGAAGGAGTTAGGAGACAGAGAGTAAGTGTTATGTAGATGGAGGAGTAAGACCTCATTGGGGTTGGAATTTGATGGGCCCGACCCCATTTTGACCGCGGCGAAGCAGTCACAGTGGTTAGACGCCGGAAAGCACCCACACAACGCGGGCGTGTTTCTTTGAGGAGAGAAACTGACACTGAACGAATAGAATATGCATATTGATACGGACGACATACAGATCTTAGCCACAAACGAAAGACAGTGAAAGCATGCTACCCAAAGCTGAACAAAGCGATAACAAAGCTAAACAACAATCGAGCACTCCGACATGTTCGATGACCACGACTGTGAGAGCGGCGACCCCACGTTGTACAGGTCTGTCGGCAGCCGTGCGATGTCTTCGGTCGTTTGAGCCTGAGGCTCACGCAGCTCTGGTAATTGACCTGCATACAAGGCCGTACTAGCAGTCTCTGTGCCCGATAAGGTACGCATCGTCTCGTCGTCGGCATATTGAACTTGGTGAATGCTTGACGTAATCTCCGGGTTGTACAGCGAGGACAGCCCCATATCCGCAACAGAAGGGAGGGTATGTTCGTACAAGTTTCCTGGAGAGTACATATCGCTCCATGATGCTATCTGCGACGCAGGGGAGGCGAAGGCCAAAGTCGTGCCGTGGTCGGAGGCGGAGTGGCAGGGTGGCGACGCCCATTCCAAGTTGCCGTGTGGCCAGAGCCCATGCAGCGTGAAGTGCGCAGAGGATAGGTCGTCGGTCTCTGCACTGCTCGCCGTCTGGCACATACTCGTCGGCACCTGTGCTTGCGGCGATAGGTGGACATGACTCGACCCGGCTTGCATTGACGATAGATTGATAGGCGAGCGCAACACGTTTTGATCGAACGTCGGCATCGCACTGCCGGTGGAACACATCGAGTCTTGGAATACTTGCGGGATCGCAGATGGCGGAAGGGGCGCGAAAGATGACGCGACGAAATCGAAGGGTGCAGCTTCACCAGAGAACGTCGCAGACTCTGCGCCAGATTCTGAAGAAAAAGACAGAGTGCCGTCCCAAGACGATGTGCTTGCGGGCGAGGCCAACGAGTCTAGCGGGATGTTGGTAATATCATCCTCCGATGGTGACCTTGAAGAAGAAGCCTGGGCGTACGCTAGAGCCTCGTCGTACGCTGCGTTCCTAGCCAGGACGACGTCCATCGTCGTCTGCAGTTCCGTCGCGAACTGGTGCAGCGCGAACCGCTGTTCTTCATTCAATGTCGCACAGGCAAGCAGCATGCGGAAATAGGACAGCTTCGAGCGGAGCATCTGCGTCTGGACGATGACCTTCGACTGTGTGTATTCGTCCATGCGTGATTCGAACGTCAAGCCCATATGTGGCGCTACCTGTGCAATACGTCAGATGATGTACCCTACCAGCCGAGGACACGCGACAGTACCTGGATTGTATCCGATTCTGCACTGGAAGATGTCAAGCCTTCATGGGTGTCTTCGCACTTAATCGTGAGCGACTCGTTGGCTTGGACGCGGTTCCATATCTCCAATGCTTGCTGGTAATTCTTAGTCGAAGGTATCGGTACCGGAGCATGGACGTAGGCGGAATCCATCGGGCTTTGCGAAGGACAAGGCGGCGAACTTGCAGGGCTGTGGCGTAGAGCGAGGAGTGGTATGGTAGGAACGCAGATGCAGCCGCAACCCCGAGTTCACACAAGACCCTATATACCAGGCTGAGACGCCGGCCCATACTCGGATACGTCAAACGAAGTGTCGAAACGAGAGGACAATGCCATGGCCGTGGAATGCAGGGAGCGTCCGCTGGTCGGCAAGCGGGTTGATCGATAAACACGAGGCGCGGCGCGTGGTGCGCGGCCACCGTCGATATGGGGGGACGCAAGCTTCGAGTGGCAGTATATAGGCACCGCAGGTGTTGTGTTGTGTGGGCTGCGTGTGCATCGATAGTGGGCCGCCTATCAGAGCGCTTCCACCCCGCTGGAAGCGGAAGAAGACGAGTGCCACTAGCGCGGCATGTACGGTGCGTGCTGTGCGAATAGGGATTTTCCTAGCCGGACAGCCAAGGGGCAGATGGAGAATAATGCCGCCAAGGCAAGCCATTATCATGATAATGCAACGGGCGATTACGCAGAGGAGCCCTCTGAGTCTAAAGCGAACACGTTCACGATGGGCCCAGGGTCCAGGGAGCAAGGAAGACTTCAAGCGTAGCGATGATCAGCAGTCTTGTGGCCCGGACAATGGTGCTCCTATGCTTCTGTGGCTCATATGTCAGGGTCTGGGTGCGCCATGTCAAATACAAGGGCCGCTGCATTGGGCTGCCACCTGTACATGGCGGCTACGTCCGAGGCTGTGAGACAAGGTCATCATGAGCGCACACTTCAGTAAATGTGTACTTGGCTCACCGTTTGGCTGACGTAGCAAGCTCACGGGTTAGAAGTGGAACAGAACCCTTCGCCGCGCTAGCCATTTCATTTTCTTCCTGAACCGAGGTTTCCAAGCAGAAGTAACAAAGAAGACGGTATCTACCCAGTGGCTGATACGAGAGCTCGCTTTGATAGAGCTGTAACCTCCCGTCGACGTGTGATTTCATCCAGCGTTGCCTGGCACTAGAGCGAGTTATTTCCTGACAACAATGGCCGCCGCGAAGCTCAAACCCCAAGCGGTTCCACAGCGGGCGCGAGCAAAGCGAAGCGCGAGGCCGCAGCCACCCGAGCGCCTGACAGGCACCTGACGCAAGCGCCCGCTCGATTGGGCTGGAACGCCTCGAGGCAGGCCCGCTGGCACCGTCTATACCCGATTAGGCAGGCGGAGTTGAAAGGTCGCGCCGAGCGCGTCTCATTAAAGTTGAACTTCGCGCTCCCGCTGCCTCCAGTACGCGACTTGTCCAGGTCCACGACCTTCCCTCCGCACATCCTATCGACTCTTCACACCGACTCTTACTGAGATTACATAGTACCATGTCCACCGCAGCACTGCGTACGTTTGTTGTCTTTCGGGATGACGCACCTCCCTCCCCGAGCTCAAGCGTCAGCTCGCTCTCCGATATTGACAACGCATTCCGCACGTCCTCACCCACGCCGTCGAGTGGCGTCTCCGCTCCTGACAAGGAGAACATCAACCCGGTGACGGGCCGCAAGGCCTTGTCTGATGGTCCCCCGGCGAAGAAGCGCAAGGAGGGTGCACTTGCCACGAAGTCATACGCACCTCTCAAGAAGACGAAGGAATCGAAAAGCAACCGCTCCTTCGGTACCGCCATCTCGGGTAAGGGCAAGGCCCCAACGGTTTCTAGCAAGCGACCTCCCACGACTCGGCGGTCTGCAGCTCCATCGCGCTCGCGGCGCACGCCGCCTCTTCCCCCAGTGGACGAGGAGCAGGTGGACGAGGAGCAAGCGGTCGAGGCCGAGCCGAACATTCCTCAGGGCCAGCTACTTACGCAGGCACAAATTGATGCGCGCTGCTACGAGCTGACCGTTTTACCTTTGGCGGACTTGTCCAAGGCTTATGAACAGGCTCCTTGCCTCGAGGGCGAGCATTCGCTCGAGGAAAAGCTCCGGCCCGAGGTGTCTGAGGTGTGTTCAGCGCGTTGCAGCCCATCCTATTTTATTGGGCTCATAACTATGCCCAGGCGGTTCTCCACGACACCAAGTCTGTTGACGGCAGGTCAGACCGTGCACCCTCGCCCGCCTCATCCGCGACACGGTCCAGGAGCCCATCTCCCGAGCGTAAGGGGACGAACAGCTCTGCGTTCTCCACGCCGGAACGCAAACGAATTTACTCCGCGTTCACCTTCTCTACGCCTTCGCCGTCCAGCGTGCGCTTCGCCGCCCTACGTGGCCCGAACGAGACGCGATTCTCGGACCCGGCCTTCGAGCTTTGAAACCGAGGCCCTCCCTAGCATTGACACGAAACTGCCATGTCTCAAGACTAACGTCCGTCGACGATGTGGCTCGCGTCTCACGATCTCCCCACTGTATTCCTAAGCCCTCGTCATCGCTCTCGCGCAGCTCTCCTGCTCATCAAAATCTCCTGCTTCCCTGTACATATTGCTATCTATTCCTTCCCTTGCTTCTGTCTCGTCTCGTCTCAACTCTATGCCTCATCTATTCTCCATCTACCCCACCCTGCATTGCATTACGACCCTGGCATCCGTTCCTCGTGCTCACATTCAAGGTCTCCCCTCCACGCTACGCTGGACTGCATCCCCGCACTAACCCCACCTTTTCCCCTTGTCGTTCCTCTCGTTTCTCCTCCCGCATACGCACGCACAAGGACAATGTCGCTCGTAGCCCCCACGTGTATCACTGTATACGTACGATCGCACGCGCATGCTCGATACCACTGCTACCAACCGAATCAATGATATATCAAGCATTCTGCAAGAGTGTAGCTATTGCGTCGGCTGTATGATTTCGGGGGAGGGTTGAGGTAGGGGTGTACCGGGTCCTGCATGTTGACATCACAGCCACTTTCGTTGGACGCGTTTGTCATGTGATCGCGGTTCTCGCTGGGCGCTCAAGAATCAAGATGAGACTGGATGGGCACCAGGGTTTTTTTTTTTTTTTTTTTTTATTCCACATGTTTAGGGCCCGTATCTACGATACATGCAGGCTACATAACTACCGGCGAAAATCAGTCATAGGACCCTAGTACGCCTTGCGGCTACCTGCTCAAGCGGGTCCCGTGTTACCCTCTTGCAACCCTGGGGTGAATCGTAAGGCAATCAACCACAAAAGTAGGTAAGGAACTCTGCAACCATAAGCTAAGGGAAAGTCCGAGCCCAAGGCGAGCCACCAAACGCATCGAGGCGCAGCAGGTGCAACTCCCCCCAGGACCGGCCTCGCCCGTCGCGACCACAGCGACCTGTCGTCCTTGTCTTCTACCGGAGGCCCCCCTCGGGGACGTCGGGGTGAGGGGCTTATACCGTGTCGAACAGCGAGCGTGAGGGGAAAGTGGGTACATAACTTCGCATGCCTCTCCGTCGTATCCTTCGGGCCACTTCTGGCACTTGTCTTCATCATCTGTTGTTTCTCCTTACCGATTTGGCGCGCGGGGGGCAAGCCTATGGGCAGCGCCGAAGCACCTCCCGACTGGGTGCGGTTGTCGGTGTCACTCGCGTTAGGTTCCCCGTGTCCACATTCCGGACCCTCGGCGGCCAGAGCTCCTCCGCAGTGCAGTGAGTATTAGCCTCTTGCCTAGCCTCTCCTCCAATGCGACGCCTCCGCCTCGTCTCTCTGGTTTTCTTCTCGCCACCCCGCGCCTCAGAATACGATTTATCCCAGGGGCCGCAGGCGCCCCGGAGCTTACGGTCCGCAGTAAAGCATCCCGGACTCAACGGAGTCTCCCGGGAGAGTGGGCGGGGGCTAGGGCACGTTACTGAGGGAAGGGGAGGTCCTTCGAGGATGGAAAGAAGGTTGGAGAGAGGAGGGGGATGCGAGGCCGGGAGCCTCAAGTGGGACGTCGGAGTCGACGATGTGCGATCTGTGACACTCGATGGGCGATCGTTGAGTTGCGCCGGTTTGTTGATGTGCGTAAAGCGATGGTCGAGTTAGGCGACACTAGGGAATGTGGGGGCCGAGTTGGACGGCCTTGACGCGAGGAAACGAGGGTGAATTAGGAGGGGGTGGGTAGGTAGATGGGCTCCGATAAGCGGGCGCCTAACGGAGGTGATGGTGGTACGAGGTCAAGGAGCGATGTGGGCACCAGGGTTGTACTACCAACTTGAACTTTGTGGAGAGATCATAAAAGTAAGTAGTCCGCTACTAGGATATATCCTTCAGCTGATCAACTTCGTCACTCTACTGCATATTTCTTGCTATATCACGCTGGCCAGCGGTATTAAGGTGAGAGCGCCGCTGCCGTACAGCTCATTAGCGTGACTGCGCTAAGTTAGTAGCAGTCTCTGGAAGTTCCCGGACACCGGCCTACTACATGAGTATGCGAACAAAAGCCGGCCGCGCCGAGTGCGCATCTGATTGCTCCGGTTATATCTCGCCTCCAAACGTACTTGCTCTGAGCCAATGGAGCGCATTCTCAACTTCCTCGGGCGCGTCAAGCGTTCTCGGCGCAATCGACAGCGCTCAGGATCACCGCCACCTCCACTGCCCGAGCCCACTGGTGAACACGGACCCATACTGCTACAGGGAACCAGCATCGAGATGGCTGCCGAGCGCATTCTCTGGAACACCCGGAGGTTCCACAATGAGCTGCACGAGCTGATCGCGCTCACGCACTCGCTCCCGCTACTTGATAGCGCGGAGCTCGACGGGGCGCAATTGGCCGGCACGCGCACGGTCGTCCGCGAGCTGTGCGATATCGAGGCGCAGCTCGGGCCTGCGGTCGATGATGAACGGGCGGCGAGCTTGAGCGGGCGGCTGAGGGTGGTCATCGCGACGGTGAAGGCCCAACCTCCGTGGTACGTGCTCCCCTCGTCTCGAGGTGCTCGGTGTGCTTAAAACAGTGTGTTAGTCACATACCGCGGACCGCGGACCAGGTCCGCAAGGTAGAGCTGCTGCTCCGCACGCGGCTAGGCCTGCCGCTCACAATTTGCTGGAGGATCTTCGACATGGCGGAGTACTGGCTGCTGGTTCGGCTTACGGACACATCGAAGCTGGATAACTCGCAATTTTTGCATCGGGATGTCATGAACGTGCGGGTGGACATCCCGAGCGTTATACGTTTCAATCGCCTCCGCCGCGTCGTGCTTGCTATCGGGGGCCATACTACCAGTGCGTAGAACCCTTTCCGTCGTGTGCTCACGCTTGATGGGTATCCTAATCCACTATTCGCCTGTACGTGAACAGAGTCCCGCGAGGCCGTGAACGGCGGGCGGCTTCCCTTGTGGGAAGACATCGACATCGAGACGGGGGGCGACCTGCCGTGTAGGCGCACCAGCCACTACCTCTGCACCCAGGACTTCCGGCGCCGAGATGTTCCTGAAGTCCACCTTCTGCGGTGGGACTTTGACAGTGGTGCTGAGGACGACGAGGATGTCCGCCACGTGCTGCGGAGACTGCGAGCGCAGGACAGCCTGACGATCACTGCTACGGCACCGAAGCATCCCACGTGGTTGGATCATGTCGTGCTCTTGTGGGTTGAGTTGTACTACGCTGTATAGATCTTGCGGGCATCGTACTTTGCGGGTTCCTTTGCGGGTTCCCTCACTGTGCATCGTAAGCGTAGATTTGGCATCGACCGACTTCGCACCACAAAAGTCGCAACTATATTTTACTTGAACAACGTGCTAAAGGCGGTAGGGAGCCTGTCAAGTCGTTCAGCATCCATTTGAGTCGAGTCTCGATTTCGGCGGTGGACCGTGATAGGGGGTTTTTTTTGCTATTCCGCCGTACCGCTATCTCGTCTGATCGAGACTAGTAGATTGAAATATAACACTGGATACAAACAGCTGGCACTGGTATTGTCGGTTCAACTCACTGGCTTTGAGTCCGAGTCCCGAAGTTATTCAGCACTGCTCGCAGTGGAAACAGCTAGCCTGGAATCATCAGTGCAGTCGGCTGGATAATCTATATTTCAGGCTGAGGCAGTGATGAGGGTCAAATGCGCACCGCATGCTCTACGCTTCTTCTCGCGACAGCCGAGCGACACAATACAAGGGCTTGAATAAGGGGACTGCCAAATCGGGGCGACAATAGTGGCACATTGATCTAGGCGCTCTGATGCTAGCCCGATATGGCAGGAGGGGTTGGCACGTGGGCTCCTCGTTGGCGGCGAGTTTGGGCGCTCCCTGCATTTCCTCCTCGTCCTCGCCGTGACGCCGAGCGATTTTGCGAGTTGTGCTGCTCAGTAGGAGCGTGTCACCCGCACTACTTTCAAGCGCAGCTTCTTTTAGTACACAGGCAGGTACGAAATACCCGCAGTGAGTGTCATCACAACGTGTTCTTTATCGGTTCACGCCGCTCACTAGCGCATGCCGCGGATTTTGCCGCACAGCCAAGAACCACGGATACCGTTTTGGGAGATATTTGTACTCCGAATCCAACATGGCTCGCCGCTCAAAGGCACACGCGTTGCGGTCTCGTCGCCGCCGCCTCCCCACCTCGTACCA
>MPVS01000371.1:0-20450 GCA_001931775.1 Fomitopsis pinicola
GCTATTCAGTGCCGAGAGGTCGTATCTGCTTGTTGGTGGAATGGGAAGTCTTGGTCCTTATATCGCTCTCTGGATGTACCAGGTAGGCATGCACAGCAGTTTGTCAACGGTGGCATCAATATTGACGTTCTTCGACAGCGCGGAGCTCGTCATGTCGTCCTCACGTCCCGATCAGGGAGAGCCAGCCTGGCTAAGATGGCAGACCTCGCGCCTTCTCTAGTCTTCGAATATATCGACTCACTGCCTGACTTCTCCCTTATTGTGGAGGCCGCCGATGCTACCGACGCGAAAGCTATGGCCACTGTCCTCAGTCACATGTCAAAACCTCTGGGTGGCTGTATTTTCCTGGCCACGGCCTTCGACGACCGCCTCTTCTACTCCCAGGACAAGGCAAGCTTTGCCCGCAGCTTCGGCGCAAAGGTCGGGGCTGTGGAAACCATGGAGTCCCTCGTCGACCTCAGTGTTCTTGACTTCGTGATCGGTATGTCGACTGCGACGACATGGGGCAATGCGGGACAAGCGAACTACACGAGGTATGGGTTGTATGCCTGGTGTTGCATCCACCAGTATCTGACAGAGCGTTGTCACAAGTGCGAACACAGCCATGGAGGGTAAGCTTCGGCGTTATCGCAATGCGTTCAGCATCGCCGCGCCCGCCATCTTCAACACCACTTCGATGACGGGCACGGTGTTGACAAGCAATGCTGAACGCGCCTCTCATCTAATGAGCTGGGCCATATCGCCTGAAGGTGAGCTCAGCGATGGCCCCTTGTGAGCAAAGATTCACGATGCGCTACAGAACTCTGCAACTGCATCGAAGATGGGCTCTATAAGCTCTCAGAGGGACCATTCGGCACCTATGTCCCTGCATTCGACTTTGACGTGATCACCGAGAGTCTGGGATCCTCGCATCTCTACGAATACATGACCCGTGGTCGCGAGCAGCAAAACAACGCTGTGGATGGCCAGGACCTGCATGACGTGCTGCAATCTCTCGTACTGCAGGTGGTGGATGTGGCTGCGGACGACTTCTCCCCAGAGGTTCCCTTGACGACGTACGGGCTGGATTCGCTCACAGCGGGCCGCTTGTCGAGCGCGTTGCGGCCTTGGGTAGCCTTGTCCCAAATGCAGCTGCTCGGCGACATGACCTTTGCAGCGCTCGAGGCCCACGTGATGAAGACTCAGCAATCCAAGCACGAAGAAGGAGTAGCAAGCACGTCGAATGTAGATGTCGCTGCTGGCGCAGCAGAGCTCGAGCGGATGATCAAGAAGTACTCGATTGGCTTCGATGCGGATGCGAAGCGCCCCACGAGACCACTCCTGCCCGACGCTGTCGTCCTCGTCACCGGTACGACGGGCGGCCTGGGCAGCTACTTCCTTGCGCAGCTCCTAGTGGACGATCGCGTCAGCCGCGTGTATGCGTTCAACCGACCCTCGGACAGCTCGATCGCCGAACGTCAGATAGCGGGCTTCAAAGCACGCGAGTTGGATGTTTCGCTTCTGTCGTCGTCAAAGCTGGTCTACGTCGAGGGAGATGCTGCTGCAGGTCAACTTGGGCTCGACAAGGAGATGTACGAGAGACTGCGGCAGGAAGTGACGGTCATCATCCACAACGCGTGGCGGCTCGACCTGAACGCGCCGCTGAAGACGTTTGTGCCGAACATCGCTGGCACGCGCAACCTTCTCGACTTGGCCCGCTCGTCTCCGCATGCTGACAGCGTCCGGTTCGCATTCATCTCGACGATCGGCACGACGCAGAACTGGGGCGACCTGAGCAAGCTGGTGCCGGAGGAGATCGTCGAGGACGCCAGCTTGGCGGTCATGCGCGGCTACGGCGAGGGCAAGTACGTCGCCGAGAGGGTAAGTTGTCTGGCCGGTGCTGCACAGGTCATCATGGGTACTCATACGGAGCACCTAGATCGTTGCCGCTAGCGGTATCCAGTCTTCAGTCTTCCGCGTTGGCCAATTGTCCGGTGCAGACGATACGGGCGCGTGGTCTATCACAGAGTGGATTCCTTCGATTGTCAAATCTAGCTTGAAGCTCGGTACGCTACCTGATGCAGGCGGGGTGAGTCATGCATGCAAAATTCTCTACTATTGGTCTCGCTTACCACCGATCACAGGTGATCTCCTGGCTCCCGATGAACAAGACTGCGCCTGTTGTGCTCGATACCGTGTTCTCCACGAACAGTCCCCCATCAGTCCTGAACGTGGTGCATCCGCGCCCTGCGACGTGGCACACGTTGATGAGCAACCTTGCAACGAGCCTTTCCGCCGCTACGCCGGATCGCAAGTTCAAGCTTGTGTCGTTCTTGGACTGGATCGACCAGCTTGAGAAGCTGAGCTTGACTCTGTCCGTCGAAGAAGCCAGGGCGATCGTGAGTGTCTGTTACCACTGTGTAGGGTGTGAAGCTTACTTCTCTTTGATCAGCCTGCGTTGAAGCTCGACGATCGCCTGCGCATCTACGCCGAAGCGTGCCCGCCGTTGTCGCGTGACTTTACGGAGCCCGAGTTGCGTGAGTCTGGCGGATGGGCGCGGCTCAGCCTCGACAAAATACTTGCATTCAGTCCTACGCTGCGTGCTCTAGACACACCGGAGGGGATGATTGGAAGCGAGGAGCAAGCGAAGAGATTCGTGAAGTACTGGTTCGAGCAGGGGCTCTTGTCTTCTGTTTAGGCTGAGTGCGACCTGTGGGTATCACCTAGAGTATTCATGTTCTGGTACTGTGCGTCACTGCACCTTAATGCACATTTTGCTCGTGTATCAGTGCAAGTGCAGGGAATGTTCGTCGCAGTCCGGAAGAGCACGCTGACTGACCCTGCTTACACGTAAGTACTGTCTTACACACGCGACAGAGAGTCTGCCAATGAACACTTCGTGTGTGGATGTTCGGCGTCGACGCCGTTTTATGTTCGTCGCCCGGCCGTGGTGTGCTCAACTCTTGCCCCAGAAGAAGCGCTGCCAGAGTGACCAGTGAATATGTGCGTACACGGGCCGGTTGGTCTTGCTTTGGCGAGGCTCTGAGGCTCCGCGCACCTATCCGACCTGATGATGGCGCAGCAATCGGCGGAAGTCAAGGCTTTGTAGGGCTATGGCGGACACGCGACCCGCGGCTGTACAGTAACTCGAGATGCCGCCGAAGATCGCGGTGAGGCCTCCTCCGTTGCCTATGCCCTGTTTGCCTTGAAAGCGCGTTCGGAGAGAATGCTAATGACAGAGTATGATAGAGTGATGAAGAAGGCAGCGCGAGGAGCCGGGCTCTTTACCTGTAGCACACATCGAGAAACTAAGTTGATGCAATATGGCGAGCATTACCCGGAGGAGTGCACCACAGAGCTTGTGTTGGTACTGAGTGGGGCTGATGAGCTTGTCATCACGATACTGTTTGGGAGAAGGTGCCAAAAATGCTGCTTTGCGGGCAGCGGAGCAGACCCAGCAGAGTCATCATTCGTCTCCGAGGGGTCAAAACAAAGCTCATGCTCGATTCTGTCCGCGAAACATGCTACGTCAGCCTTCGAGTCGGGGTCGACGCAGATGGCAGAGATTTAAAGATGAGGAAGAGTGGACGGACTGTACTCGTGCTTACCTATGCGCGTAAGGGTTGCATAGACTGGCTGATGGATGGGCTTATGAGTTGTCAGATAGAGCACTGACTGCACACGGAGATATGCTGGCATACCTAAGGCACCCTTTGCGTCAATGCGGAAAACACCGCGGATAGTAACACCATCCTTCTCGAGGACACTGAAGTCACAGGTTCTGGTTCGTCGCTCTCATACGCGCATATGAGGAGGCCGCTGGGGCGGGGGCCGACCACGGAGGCCTCAAGGCCTTCTGCCTTCGACAGCTGCCCGGCCGCTCAAGCACCTCAATAGCATCCTGGAGGCGGCGGGCCGCTTTCCCAAGCTGATGTCGAGGCATTGCATGCGTGTTGCTGAGCGCGTGACGTCACAACACCGAGGAGGCACGGGCATGGAGAAGCGCTTAATTAAGAGATCAAGTGGCACAGCAAGTCGGCATGAATGTGTCCCAGTGCGTCCACTTTTCGGTCGGTTACAACTGCTCGGGTCGAAATGGACAGCAGACCCATTCATTCATGTCCATCATCACCTTTCTGCTGTCCGTAGTAGCGTTGCGCGTGCATCTTGCTGCGCACGCGCAATGCGACTACCACAACAGATTGTCGCGACTGACAGACTGACAGGCCTGCCAGTGTACAAGTTGTCAGGAAACGCCGTGGATAGCACCACTGTTGTTCTTGATGAGGACACCGTAGTCTTAGTACTTAGTCATAGCCGAGGGACATCTTCATACTCTTGTCCGCAGCCGTAGGGGCGAAGATGAGCTAGCTGTTGTGGAAGAGGTGAAGAAAGGCAACGAAGATTGCAGCGGCCTTGAAGGCGGGGGGGGGGAGATACGTGGAGCGAAATGAGTGAGCGCATGGATAATGAGATGACTTGAGTCTGGCTTGAGTTCGAAGTCGAGCAGCGAGACTGAGCGAGCGCTGCGGGAGGTGCGTGCTGCAATTGGTAACGCCGAGGGGTGACCGAAGGGAAGAAACAAAGGCAAACAAGTGCGAAAAGTGGGAGCAGACTTTTGACGTGGGACTCGAGCCTTGCTTGCAAGGGAAATCAAAGGGAAACTATCTTCTATCTTTCTGACAGACACCTTCAAGTTCTCGGGCTTTTCTCAGATCTCCGTCGGTAGACTTCGCGATGTCTACAATCAAGGTCAGACAACCAGGTAGTAAGTACCAAACTCAGAGGCAACCACCGGATTGTTCATGCACGTAGTTACCCTCTGTTGCGCGCATGAGTTCGGATCGCTCAACATATGATCCCGCACAAATGCTGAGTACATCAGCCTTGATACACACTGGTCATCACTTGGCGTGGGGTGCAGTGTTGCGCGTCGAACCGATGCAAACGAATGCCTAGGTACATCTATGGCTCGATCCCTCTCTAGTATGATCTATACAGCCTTTTCTCCAACCTCGCCTGCGACAGTACCCGCTCCTTCCGTACTCCCCCTCTCCTCCTCCGCTTTAACATCGAGTGCGGGTGCAGGTGCAGCTGGGGCCGGACGGGGCTTGCGCACCCTCCAGCCACCGGACCACCCGATCCACTGGTTCTTCGGAAGGTGGGGACCACGCAGGAGGAGAAGCAAGCCCTGGAAGCCCGTCCACGCGAGCGCCATGCCGTAGCACGCCCGCCAGCCATCTTGCAGGAAGACCTGCGTGCTCGCGGAGGTCCCGATGACCTGCCCGATGAAGAGCTGCCAGCGAGCGGTGAGTAGGCCCATCACGAGGGAAGAGAGGAACGGCTCACCGAGACGCTCATGACAGCGTTGATGCGCGAACGCGCGGACGGGTCGACCCTGCAATTTTGTCAGCGTGGGATAAGGGCGGTTGGGGGGCGGGACTTACGCAAAGGCCATGTTGACGAGGGAGACGGATGTCGTTTGGCGGAAGACGTCCAGGCCGAGCGTTGCGATAATGACAGGTGCGATGTTCAGGCCCGCGCCGATGACCATGACAGCTTGGAAGATGAGGAGCATGACGTCTGCGGCGGCAGCGCCGTACCAGGGGTAGACGAAGTCGAGGATGCGCCCGAGGAACGGGCCCAGTACGACGCCGAGCATGCCGAGCAGACCGAACAGGCCGATGTCGAGTCTGTGCGTGCGTGCATCAGCGGCTAGCAAGACGGACCGCAGAACGAGTGGGCTCACGAGGAATAGTGGAAAGGAGCATCAAGCAGAAGGAAGGTGAGCGTGACCCAAAAGTTGGTGAAGCACATGTTGCTGACGAGTATGGCGAGCGCGCTTTGGATGAGGAGGGGCTCCGTCGCAGCGAGCTTCGCCATGGACCAGAGGATGCCGGGATACGAGATCTGGGCGACTTTGCGTGGTACGTTCGGGATGATGAAGTACGCGGCGATGAGGACGAGGAATTGCAGACCGACCGCGAGCCAGTATACGGCGCGGTACGTGACGAAGTTGGCGATGACACCGGAGAGGACACGTGCGAAGAGGACGCCGAGCATCAGAGCCGCCCACACGACTGCGATTGCGCCCGCCTTGCGATTCATCGGGGCGAGGTCGGCGGCGAGCGGGATGAGGATCTGCGGGACGACGCTGGTGAAGCCCACAAAGAAGGTGAGGACCTCGAACGCGACCAGCGAGCTTGTTATTGCGAGTCCGATGGACAGAGCCGCGGAGATGAAGACGAGTAGGAGGATGAGCTGTCGCCTCTGGACCATGTCGCCGAGCGGCGTGACGAGCAGGAGCCCACCGGCATACCCCGCCTATGAAGTGGATTTCAACACATGCACGGCCGATTGCAACGACATATTCGTACCTGTACCAATGTGGGGATGCTGTGGCGAGTACAAGGTCAGTTCAATTCAACTACACTCTGCGTAGCACTGACTTGGATACTTCGTTTTCAGATACACCAAAGGCCCTTGCCAGGTTTCCTATTGTCTCTGAGTGTCTGCAAGAACACCGTACGGATGACGGAACATACCAAGGATCGGCTGACAGTAGTAGAGGTTGGACACCGCTATTCAAGATGTGTCACACAGAGGGTGCACGAAGAGCCCGAGGTCAGACTTACTGAAGGTGGCAAAGATCCCGAACATGGCATTGAGGAAGAGGCCGAAATGGAGCGGCTTGTCTTCGCGGTGGCGAAGCCAGCTTGGAACGGGGACAAGGTAGAAGTCTCTTTGGCGGGTGCTCCCGACTACACTGCTGGATGTGTCTAATGTGGACGTCATCGTGAAGGTCGTGGATGATGATGGATGGGGCGTAAGATGGCAGGAGGGTGAAGGGGGACGGGAGGCACGTCAAATTCTTTTGAAGAACGTTACTGATATAAGGGCCGCCGAGGTCGACGTTGGTGGGTGAGTAAGCAGAACCACTTGCATTCATAGGGGTCTGTGTGATTGGGAACAAGACATCGGACGCCCATGGAACAAGGGAAGAACGGGCGGAGGTAGTGTATATACTGTCGTGATAGCGGGGACCTCTAGAGTAGACAGCCTGTCAATGGCATGTATCTGGTGAGCGCTGTCACGCACCGCATGGTATGCGCGTTTGGCATGACTAAGTGGAGCCCCCGGGCCTCCTCCTCCTCCTCGCTACATACGACGTCTTCCTGCGCGTGTGGCATGACTAAGTGGATCCCCCGGGCCTCCTGAGTGCTCAACCTCCTCACGACGTCTTCCTATCACTACCGAGCAGGAGCCCAGCAGTAGAGCATATCGAGAAGGCAACTTGAAGCCATCATCCGAGTGGCAACCGGACACACGACGACAGCCGTGTAAAAAGTGGCAATCAGGTCTCGAAGGCCATCAAACCCGGGCGGATCAGCGGAACCAGATCCTCGACGGCGTTAACATTAGCGCAGTACCAGATCGATGCCAAACCTTACAGCTACATAATTCCATATCATAGACCCTCGATCACGAAGCCTGTACACAATTCGAAGGGGGTCTGAATTTGGCACTCAGATACAAGTAGTTAATCTAAAGGGGAGGTTACCTCATCCCGGCAGGTGGATAAGCCGTCGGCAAAAAGTATTACTCAGCGATAACAGTGGTTATCTGCATGTTCCGCTGCGGTCGGACCGGACGTGGTTCTGCGATCGAGGGTAGCTATGGAATTAACTGTAAGTATAATGATGGTCAAGTCATCTACTCGTCGAGAAGCTGCTCACGTATTTCACAGCGCCTCCAAGTGTTTTCAGGACCCATGAAATTAGGTGACTCTGAGGCCGATTCCAGACAAACTTTGGCCCGTTTGACCAAAAGACTAAATCCAGACAAATCAGTAATGCAAGATGTTGGAAAATGCCACATTTGACATCTGTCTTGAGTCGGGTGGTAGGGACGGTATGGTGACTGCAATTGATGGCGGGACGGTCTCCACTACGCAAGCATTGTTATCTTTATGTAAAGCCCGCTATTCGTTCCCTCGCCAGCATGATCTCACAAAATGGCAGTTGCAGATGGACCACGTGATAATGGCTCGACGCGACGCGACGGTTGCAATATACAACATCCCCATAGGGTACGAGATGACTGCCAGAAGCTCTCACACTTCACGCTAGAGTCGGAAGCGATTTCAGAAGCGCGGAAATACGCCCCAGGGGGAAAAGGCGATGTTTTCAAGTCAGATCCGAGGTTCTAGACAAATTCTGCGGCGTCGCATGCAAGTCCAGACATCATTTCGGTTCAAACCCGTCCAGACATTCTGGCCAAAATCTTGGGCCTCCGGATCAGGGTTCCCCCCTATTTCTCAAGGGTCCTGTGTTTTCCTTCCGACGACAGACTAGTACTGGCACACAGCTATGTAGTGCTATTAGGCCGGCTGTCCGCAGTGTCAACAAGGTTCAAGACCACTGATGGGCCATATCATGATGTCATGCCACACACAACGTCTGATGGGAACGACTGAGCGTTATGTACCACCGCTTCGGACATTTGAGCGGTGGTTCGCGGGCGTTTCTCTCATATCAGTTGATCTGAACTGGCGCCCGGGTGCACGTAGCCTTCGCTATCGCTGCCTACAAAGCAGTACCTCCGACTCCGAGTCGACAGTACCGAACGCACAGCATTGTTGTTAGGCATCGTGCAGATACTGGATCATGGTTGCTAAGGATGCAAGTGGTATACTTAGCCTGAGCTTGTGACTCATTGCCGCATGAGTTCAAGTCACCCTGTATCTCCTCGAACCCATCCTAAAATATTGGGAAATCAATTCTTAGGATGGGCGGTAGTCATACATGCTCTGGTGTGCATTCGCGTAGCGCGGTGGAGTAGGGACTATGATTGGCTCGGGCCCACAGAACGATAGGGAGCCGAGGCTTATATATTCTACTAGTACACTGTGTTCTTGTCGCTA
Organism: Fomitopsis pinicola; assembly: GCA_001931775.1. NCBI lineage: Eukaryota > Fungi > Basidiomycota > Agaricomycetes > Polyporales > Fomitopsidaceae > Fomitopsis > Fomitopsis pinicola. The sequence continues at coordinate 8,903 of MPVS01000371.1, forward strand.
TGTACTAGTAGCACGCAGTCTTGCGACAGAACTTGTAGTCAGGAAGATCAAATAAAATGTCTAGTCTACATGGGGAGACTGCGCATGGCCAATTACATGAGATGTCGGACCGTATTCTCATGTCATGTCCGTCTAACCTGCGCGCCGCCCACAAGATGGCAGCCAGCGCATGCGTAGTTAGCACGCAGCGGATATCTACATGTCGATCTTCTCGAGCGCGGTCTTGTAGGCAGCGCGAATGAGCGCCTCGGCCTTGGCCGAGCGCGGCTTGATATCGACCTTGAAAGGCAACGGTTTGCTGGGAACACTAATGTCAGCCAGCGGCCCGCATCACTCCAGAAGTCGACGCACCTCAGGGCTCCAGGAGTAAACTCAAGCGGGGGCAAGACGGGCTCGCCCGTCTTCGGGTCCCGAGCCGGCCGAATGTCGTAGACCAGGAGAATGTTGCTGATCGCGAGCCACAGCGACGCCTCGGCGAGATGCTGGCCTACGCAGGCCCTATATACATGCGTTAGCCTGGCCTGAGGGGCACATATGCTGCGCTAGACGCACCTTCTGCCAAAGCCGAACATTACTTTACGCGGATCCTGGTTGATGCTGTTCTCGATGTCCGCGTTGCTTCCGTACCTGTCGGGGTTGAACGCCCACGGATCCGGGTACATCACCTCGTCGTGCGTGATGTTCCTGGCGGGTGTGTGATTAGCGGCGGGGCGAGCGGACTGGAGAGAGTGCGGCGAGGACGCACCATACGTTCGCGATCACGGTTGTGTTCTTGGGAATCGTGTACCCCTGGTATACGTCGTCCTGTATCACGCGGTGGGGCAGGCCTGGCAGAGACTTCAGCCTCGTGTCACACAGGTGAGGGAGGGATACGTACCGAGAGGGACAACGGGATACCAGCGGAACACCTCCCAGAGGATCTTGTTGATGTAGGGCAGCGCGTCGCGGTCCTCGAATGTCACGAGGCGATCCACGATGCCGAGGTAGCTGTCGAGCTCTGCCTGCGCCTTCTTCTGCACGTCGATATTGCGCGCCATGCACAGCATGAAGACGTAGATCGAAGAGACGGTCGTATCCGAGCCAGCGGCGTACACGGCCTCAGAAGACCATCGAAACATATGTTCTTTCTCAGGGGTGAGACCAGGCATCTCGAGGAACGTCGCCGTCACGGAGAGCCCTGCGTTGCCTTCCTTGGCCTGCCAGTGATGTGTCAAATTGGTAGACGTGCGCAGCAGTGCACGCATAATGTACCTTGCGCTCCTTGACCCTGTCGTACGGGAGCTGGCAGACTGCGTTGATACGCCGCGCTGCATCTGATCCAAATTTGCGGAAGCTAGCACCGGGGAACCATGCGGGTAAGTATTTGACTGTGATGGGCGTCGGTATATGCATTTCGAGAGCGACTGAGGTACGCACGGATAGGAAAGATGTCCACCAGGAAGTTGCCTGGCGTCGCGAAGAGGGCGAAGTCTTCCATCATCTTCTTGATCATAATCAGGAGCTCGTCGTTGTCCGATTGCGGGCGGTGGCCATATGCGATCGCGAAGACCGCGTACGCCATCATGCTATCGACTCGGAGTGTGAGGGTGCGACGAAGACGGTTGTGGCAGATACGCGCACGTACATTCGCACGTGGTCCAGGAAACCCTCTGGGTTGTCGAGCATCTTGCCGAGCATCAGCCCCGTCTCCTTGGCCTGTATGCCCTGGAAGCGCGGAAGATTCTTTGGGGACAGTTCTGTCTGGACTGCCTTGCGCATGAACACTGTGCGCGGGTTGCTATCCGCGAGTGCGATCGAGTTGTCGTATCCAACCCTGCAGGTATGTGTGAGCATACACGTCCTCACACGTATGCATGGGTGGGACGCACAATTCGCGGGCCATGGTCATCTTCGGGCGGTCGGAGTAGATCCGGGAGCGCAAGCTCAGAAGGTCACGGGCAGCCTCATACGTGTTGAGCACGACGTAGTCCTGACCGTAGGAAGTGAAGTGCATCACGTCGCCTGTAGTGAGCTTGGTCAGCTATGTGTTGACGCATGCATGGACAGATGGACATGCCGTATGTTTTGGCCCATTCGGTGTAGAGGTGCCAGCGCGCGCCCTTCGTGTATTTGAGCGAGGTACCAATCCAAGGGTACTTAGCGGGTGGGCCAGGTGGGAGACCGCGGCGCCGGCGAGCATTGATCCAGGCGGCGAAAATGCCGACGAATGCGATGAGAGCAAGGAAACTCTGAGGCGAAAGCTGCATGGTCGATATCATCGAGGGCAACTTGAGGTTAGTTCGTTGGACGGAACACTGACGAGCGGCAGTGACAGCCGGCTGCTTATGAAGTGTGCGGCTCGCTCTCGCACAAAGTCAGAACTTCATCGCGAGGAATTGCATGAATGCGGAAGCGTGCTTGACGTCGATGTACACCGCCTGCACTGGGGATTGATGCGACAGTGTCTCCTCTCACGAAGTGTCAGCGTAGTAGGCTAGGCGATATTCGCTTCGCCGTGCCTGCGTGGATACTTGGTCTCGACCAAAAGCAACTCCACATCTTGAAAGGAGATATTCTTGCGATCAATGTACTATCTCTGCATCTGGAGCGTCAGTGGATTGCAAATACTGCAGGAGAAGACACGTACTCCTACTGACTGAGCGCCCCGGCACTGCACAATTCAGTAGCATTGATTGGGTACTCAATTGACAGAGCAAATCCGATCCGCATTTCTTCTTTTCGTGGCATATACCGCCGGGTGGTTTATGACAGTCGCTCCAGCCTCCAGTATGCAGAGACGCGCGTCTAGCTCTCAACGTCAACGGCCAGCGCTGTCCGATCGGAGCATCATTGCAGATAAGGTGACTACTCGCCGTGTGAATGGATATGTTTCCTACCACCATCAGCTCACGTAAGAATCCCACGACGCCCGGGAGTCACATACTGTCACATTGTAGTATCTAACGCGCATCCAATAGTGACACACTACTCCGCTGTCAGCAATCATGTAGTACTCGCCACTTGTTCATCTCCCAATCAACCTGAGCACTCACTACCGTGTCTCGCGAGGTTAGGCATTGCGCAGTAACCCTCAGCTAAGCAACCCACGCTGTCATATATCATCCGGCTGCTGTTAGTGACCACTGCCGATGCAGAACGCGCATCACTGGCGCAACCAGATCGCTCGGAATCGGCGGCGGTCCACGTCAGCATGACAATCAATATACAGCGCAAGGCTGACTGCTACGCCCTGGTGGTGTGCGACGACCAAACGAATGGGGTGGAATCTAGCCGAGGTTGATGGTGCCCGAGGAAGCAGGTGTAGTAGCGCTGCGCAAAGTTCACGATGTCGCTGGCCCAGGTCCTGATCCTGGGCGTCCTGGATCCTCAGTGGGACGTGGAAGGTCGCCTGCAGCCGCGACAAGACAAGCAGCTAGATGAGGGCGACCTAGGGATCATCGTGCGCCGTATTTGCCATCCGCGTCCGTCGTGCGACGCGACGTCTGTCGTCGGGCATGATCGCGGGGTACACGCGAGGCATGGTGCGCTGACCATTCGAGCAAGCGAGGCGAGACAGCTAACGAGGCAGTCGTTTTCACAGAAGCTGTCTACCTGATCCATGCGTTATGCAATGCGCTGTGGTAGGACGAGGACATTGCGGAAAGGATCATCCGCGTCCCAGGTACTTCTCGCCACTACTCAGGCTGGCACTCCGTACGTTGAGACAATCGCCGTCTGAGGAGTCATTAACGTGAGTCCTTCGCGGTATTTAGTAGGTTCTGACTTGAACTTATCGCGCCTTAGTTGCCTGTATTTCCCGGGCGGGAGGATCGTCTCCTCTCTTCTCGAATCCCCATTCTCCCCGGCTCCTCTGCCAGGGAGCTGGCGTGACATGAAGGACCGGCGGGGCCGGCGGACCGATCGTACGCGCTGTCACGCGTGACGCCGGAATGTTCCTTGGATATTTTCCCACAGGGTGGTTGGATGTCATCCGGATGACGCCGGCCATGATTGAGTATAGGCCACGGTCGTGGATTCGATCAGATAGGAATGTGGTTCATGACACCTCCGTTGATGTGACGCAAGTCCAACGTTGCAGTAGTCGCGCAAATGACATTTTGCAGCGTATATACCAATATGCACATGCTGTTAGCCTGAGAGCAGCGGTAATCTATAGCCGTAGACAGTTTATGTGGGCGACCGACTCGCGCAAAATTAAGTATTTGTCTCGCCCAGTAGTTAAAGTAAACCACCTTCAAACCACTCACTACTCAGGACAATAGCCCAGGATTCCGCGCACCTCATTGGCCAATCTACCAGCACTTTTGTACCCACTGGCGAGCCCGACGCATGCGTCGCGCGGTGCTCGCCGACATTGCCGTCCGACAAGATGGTGCGCTCGCTGTACATTTTGCCAACGACCAGCAGCGCGGATCGATGAACGAGTACAGAATCATATCTGTTATTATTACAGTATGTCTATTCTATTGGTGCCCTAGGAGGTATTTGAGTTCATTTCGGCATAATTGTCGAGACAAGGTGCGGTGAGTGTCAAGTCCTCACGGCTCTTCCTACTCGCTATTGTTGAGAACAGCGAACACCATGTCTTGCCCACCGGAAGAGTCGACGAGCACCATCTACCACATGGCACGCCGGTGGCAGAAGCGCCGGTAAGTTGACCAATGAGGAGCGTGGCGCCTTCGATAGTAGTGAATCCCTCCGTGAGTGGCGTACTTCATTTTGCGCGATACCGTCTTTGCACTTCACCAGGACGCGTGTTAAATTGATAGATACAAACATATGTTCCGAGTTGTGATTTACCAGGAAGATACCACAGAGATATATACTGTGAATCCGTCCGAGTACTATCTACGCTCTCGATGAGTCTAGGGCATCTCTACATATCTGGGTGACGTTGCGCGTTTCACTAGGAGGCCAGGGTTCTTTGTTGTAGCAGTGCGTGGGATGGCACCAAGGTGGATCTGTCGTCTGATTCCCACTTCTAATTGCAGTGTTCCTGGGTGCAACTGTAGGAATTGGCAAACGGTCCAGGTACAGTGAGTCATAGCCCGCCAAGCTCAGAATTACGACATATCAGTCACTCTGTAAGACATGAGCATGAGGGGATCGGCCTACAATGGACACGGACTGTCATGGACGACCTATGCGGGCCTACGACGCCGCGCGGCGCGCTGAACACGGAGAGACAAGGCGGAGTATGAATCTCAGATCACTTATCTACTTGCCTCTTGGAGCAGTGCGGCGGCCAACGTTAACAGTGTCGCAGTCGCCTCGAGCGCGACCGGATCCCGGTGCTAGCAGACTTTCCAGAATCTCTACTATGATACCTCCGAATCAAGCATCATACCTTTCAACGATACCGCAGGCCCGGGTCCAGGTGGCACTTGGTGTCGAACCACTGCCAGTGGCACTGCAGAACTGGGCTGCTCACTTCGTCACTGCTATGCTTCAGCGCTGCATTACCTGCGTGACGCGTCCACAGAAGGTGCCAGTGGAGCACAGTGGCCAAGTCTGTCTCCCTACTCTCGGGTCTCCCATCGTCAAGTGTGGAATTTCGAGTTCTATGACATTTGGAGGTGCTGATATCTCGCTGTCATGTTGACTGAGCGGCCTTCGCACACATCAGCTTCCGGGCTCGGAGGCATGCCATCAAAGCCAGCGAATCGGTATTATGTCGTGCTGGGAGACGGCTAGGAAATGATCCTGCCGCTTGCGTGGAGTCCGGCGCGCGAATGTGTCAACGCTAGTAAGTGCTGTGTTCCCTGTCGAAATGCAACCTGATTAGATCATTGAACCCACAATTTGTAGAGACGAAAATCCCGTTGATTTGAGCAAAATGTGACCCAACCTGCTCAGAGCCCTGAGATTGGTCCACGGGCAGATGTTTCTATCGCACCGCTTTTTCGGACGCTCCCTTTATTCATTCCAATCTCGCAAGCTAGGACCATCTGCGGTTCCGCGCAGACATTTGCGCGTGGTCCCAGCGCGTAGGTGCCTTGCTAGGTGATTGTTGGCGCAGTGAATGATCTTGTCTGCCTTAGGTGCTTCCGCCGAAACAGCGGAGGGCTTCTCACGTTCAATGAATATAAAGGCCCATTGACGAGTTTGCAGCACTCCAAGTTCACCTACTTAGAGGACTGCTCTTTATAGACTTGCACATTGCCGTTCCTGCAAACCCACCCGAACTCAACCATCACAACATTGAAACAATCGAACGCAATGGTGAACGAGCCTATTGCCATCGTACGTGTACCCTCCAATACTTTCGTGGTTCACGAGCTAAAGTCTTCCCTCATCTAAAAGGTCGGTATAGCAACTGAGCTCCCCAGTGGGGACCATTCTCTCAACAACCTCGGTCATGACGAGTTCTTCAAGTTCATCATGGAGAAGAAAGACTCATACGTCCGCATCCCCAAAGATCGTCTCAACATTGACGCGTACGTCTTCATCATATTGACTTTCGCTCCTTGCACTCACTCTGTTCGTGAATGATAGTTGGGGTGGACGTGGGCTCGGGCAGATTATAGCTGAGCGTGGCTCGTTCCTCAAGGACATCGGAATGTTCGACTCCACCGAGTTCGGCATTGCTGCTAAAGACGCCCGCGCAATGGCTGTCAGTACTAGGAAGCTGATCGAGCTCAGCTTCCTTGCGCTGCTTGATGCCGGGATCGACTTCCGCGGGAAGAACGTCGGCTGCTATGCTTCCGCAACTGCATTTGACATGCAGAGTATTGCAGAACCGGTGAGCATACTTAATATGCCCAGGGAGCCTGCTGTGTGCTCACCGCATATGTGTACCAGGATGAAATGGAGCCGCGGGGCTCGCTTGCGGGCATCCCATGCATGATTGCGAACAAGATTTCGTACCACCTTGACCTCCGCGGCCCGTCCATTCCCGTCGACACAGCATGCAGCTCCAGCGCCGTCGCTCTTCACCTTGCAGTGCAAGCAATCAGGAGCGGCGAGTGCGAAGCTGCCGTCGTCGCGGGATGCCAGATCAACCTTCGGTGAGTCGTGCGCTTCGCGTGCGATGCGCCGGTGCTGACGTCGTCACGCGTACAGGGCGGCTGACTTCGCGCTGTATACACAAGCATCGATTTTGTCGCCGGATGGCAAGTGCAAGCCGTTCGACGCGGGAGGAAATGGGTATGTAGCGTGTACGTTGTGCCGATGTTCTGAACACTCAGCTTGTGCTCATAGGTTCTCACGCGGAGAGGGGGCGGCGGTGGCGATCTTGAAGCCATTGAATCAGGCGATCAAAGACGGTGATCATATTTACGGAACGGTATGCAATTCAAATCCCTGAAATTTCATGATATTTATAGTCGGAATACAGGTTCTAGGCACAGGCGTCTCGTCTTGTGGGTCCCTTGCGCCAGTTAACGCCCCGGTGGCCGAGGCGCAGGTGGACGCCATGGAGCGTGCCTACGAGGCAGCTGGACGTCTTCCGTCTGAAGCAGATTTCGTTGAGTGCCACGGTACAGGTACCGCGGCAGGCGATCCAGCAGAGGCTAACTGGGTGGGCAAACGGTTTGCGAGACAAAGCGAACTGCTCATCGGCAGTGTCAAGGGAAACATTGGGTTCGTTTCTCTAGCAGTATCACAGTGTGTTTCCTCTGACCATTCCGTTCTCTCAGTCACCTAGAGATCACTTCCTTCCTTGCGTCCATGTCCAAAGTGTGCTCTGTCTTCGAGCACAAGATCGTTCCCCCACAAGCCAACCTACGCACGCTCAACCCCGCTATCCACTGGGACGAGTACCAGCTCCGCGTCCCCATGGAGCCCGAATCTATCGGAGCACGCTCGTCTTCTGGCAATCTTCTCGTCTCGATCTGCAGCTCGGGGATTGGCGGTGTGAACGCGCATGCTGTCCTGGAGAGCTTCTCCCGCGCAGAGCGCCCGACTTCAGCGTCCCGAGGCGCGTCTCTGCTCATCGCAGGGGGCTTGTCGCCGCGCTCAGCTGCCGCCATCGGGGACGATATCAAGCAGACTGTCGCTGGCCTGGCGGAAGAAAGGGTGACGGAATACTCTGTGGTCTATGGTCGCCGCGCGCGGCAGATGACCTGGCGCAGCTTCGCCGTCAAGCGTCCTGGACAGGACATCGCTTCATTCTCTCAGCCTGTTCTGGCGCCGCGCGTCAAGCCCCCCGTACTGTTCTTGTTCTCCGGCCAAGGTCCTCAGCACCTACACAGTCAGTTTACTGCCGTGCCGCCTCTTCCCTTCCGTCGCTGACGCACTCTTTTCAGTGGGCAGGCAATTGTTCGAGACATACCCAGTCTTCCGGCAGAGCATGCTGGAGTTGGACGTGTGCTACAAGCAGCGCACTGGCGTGTCGCTGATTGACGACATCGGACTGTTCGGTGCGACCGTCGGGCAGGGACTGCCGTCCGTCTGGCCGATCTCGCTCATCCTTCCCTCCATCACCGCAGTCCAGCTCGCGCTCTTCGACTTGCTCGTTAGCGTCGGCGTGCAGCCGGACATGTTGATCGGTCACTCGGCAGGCGAGACCTCCTTGCTGTACGCGTCGGGTGCTGGGTCGAAGGAAATGGCACTCGAGATATCTATCGCGCGTGGAGAGGCTATGACCATCGTGGAGGAGCATTCCGAAGGAACTATGGCAGCGATTGCATGCTCTGCAGAGGATGCGAACCGGATCATCCAGGCTGTTTCCTCCAAACACCCGGGCAAGACGGTTGAGATCGCTTGCTATAACAGCCCTGACGCCGTTGCGCTGGCCGGCCATACGGTCCTCGTCGACGAAGCGGTTGCTCTCGCTAACAGGGAGGGCTTCGTTGGTCGCAAGATCATGACACGCGTACCTGTTCATGGGAGCTTGATGGAGCTTTGCGAAGAGAAGTTCAAGGAGCTTGTCGGAGACGTCTTCGCGAAGTACCCTGGCGAGCACCGGACGAACGTTGCGACCTATTCGACGTGCACCGGCCAATTGTTGGATTCATTCACCGCTGATTACTTCTGGTCGAACTCGCGGAATCCCGTTCTCTTCGACACCACCTTGGCCAGTCTCCTCGCCGCTCACCCAAACCCCCTCGTAGTGGAGATGTCCCCGCATCCAGTTCTTGCATCTTACGTCGCCGAGATTGGTGTGGCGCCGTCGTCGATCGTCGGACCCATGAGGCGGTCCAAGACGATCACGCCGTACATGGAGCAGACGTCGTTGCTGACGGCAATCGGTCAGCTTGTCGCTGCTGGGTACAGCAGGGTGAACTTCCACGCCCTGAACGGCCTCCCCGAAGGAACACCGGTCTCACGCATGGCGACTGCGCCGTATCCCTTCGCCAAGAAGCACGTCGAGTACTTCCCAGAGCTGTCGCGAATCATATATCGCCAGATGAGCTCGAAGGCGGGCCCCCTCAACTTCCCCGAGCTTCGAGTCAACGTAGCGACGCACCCGGAGCTTTCGGAGCACCTGATCAATTCGGAGCCAATCATGCCTGCTGCGGGTTTCATCGAAATGGTACGTTTCTCTTCGGTTGAGCTTTGCGTAGAACAGGTTGATTTACGTCGTGTGCAGGGGCTGGAGTGTGGTGCGAGGACGATGTGGAACATCAAGTTCCACTCCATTCTTGCGATGTCCGCCAGCAGCCCGGTCCCCGTAGATGTCAGCGTTGAGGGGATGAAGTACTCTGTGCGGTCCCAGCCTATGGCAGGTGCGAAGTACTTCAACCACGACGTGAGTCATTTTATATCATCTCAGGAGCATTCGCCAACATGATCGTCAGACGAAGAGCCTCCGACTCCACGCGGATGGGTACTTTTCCAAAGACATGGCGCTGCGGCCTGTCGATCTCGATATTCAAGAAATCATGCAACGCTGCACTGTCTTTGACGTCAAGAGTGCGTAGAACGCTTGTTTATGCATCCCGCCCTTTCGGCTGATTCACGCTGACTGCAGGTTTCTACCGCGTTCTTGAGTACTTCGCACAGTACGGCCCGTCTTTCAGACGCGTCGACCAGGCCTTCTTTGGCAATCGCGAGGCTCTGGTCCGCCTCAAGGGTATGGGCGGCGACCTTGCTCGGTAAGTCACGCTCGCATCTCGCTGTACAAAGCTCTCTCATGATCATTGCGAACAGGGATGGTAACTACATCCTGCACCCGGCTGTCTTGGATGCGAGCTTCCATGCGGGTGTCCACCCAATTATGACCAAGTCCACGGATCCCAACGTCTACTACTTGCCCTCCGGTGTCAACGTCCTCAATGTTTATGATACGATGGATCGCCAGGCACTACGCGCCGAACACCTATATGCCTACATACAGCTGAAGGCATGGCAGCCATGTACGTGTCATGTAAAGAAAGTGTGCGAGGCGTGCTCATGACAATCCACCAGCCGAGATCGTCTATGATATCGCACTTCTGGACACGCAGGGGCAGTACCTCTGCGCCCTGAATGGATTTTCTGTTGCCCGTCATTATCAAGTCCCCGTCCAAGAGATCTCCACTCGATACGAGTTGATCAACCAGCCTTATAACATTCCCGGGAAGCCATCGATCTCGAGCAAGAGCGTAAGTCACTACGCATATACTCCTTCTCATATAGGTTCATATTGAAGGTGCCCAGTCTGATTCAGGTGTAGCCCTTGACGACGACGCGGAGACGCTCGAAGGCCGGTGCCGCGATGTTCTCCAGTACATCGTGGGCACGTGCGGAAAGAAAGCTATACAGTTGCTTGAGGTTGCACTAGGCTCCGGTACGACTTGTTCAGTATGCACCTTCGCTGGGCTCGCTGACCATTCACCACAAGTGCAACCAATGGGCAAGCAGCTGGTAGACCTGGCAGAAGGTCTCGGTGCAGCCCGACCAGGGTACACCATTGCGCACGATGACGCTACGGCCATCTCGCAGGACGCGAAGCCCCAACAGTGTGCGACCCTCGAAGTGAACCCGAGCAAGCCAAACAGCCTGGCGAGCCTTAATCCCGCTGCGTTCGACTTGGTCGTGGTCTCCTTGGCTACCGCCCCTGATATAGATACGGGGGCGCTTCTCGACAAATTGCGACCTCTCTTGGTTCCCGGAGGTTTCTTCTTGCTTCAGGCGCCGTCCTCGCCTGATTGGCAGTCTCTTCTCGATCGTGCCGCATTCGACCAGGTGTTCATGTGGAACGAAGATAACAGTCGACTCGATGTCCTGATTCAAGCCCGATCCGCTCCTCTCCCGTCCAACCTTCCCGCCACATACGTGACGACCGACTGTCCCTTGATCGTGAGGTATGCCGTCGGCGAAGAAACACGGATCCAAGAAGAGTTGAAGCATATCGAAGACTCTTACGAGAGACCCATCTGGCTTATTGCTTCCGAAGGCATGGATGCCGATGGTCTCGCTGGCTTCGGGCGTACGTTGATTAGGGAGTTCCCCCAGTGGAACTTGCGCATCGCGTCGTTCGCGAACACCTACTCGGACGAGGACCAGGAATTCATCATCGCCAGCTACCTCCCAAGGGACGGCGAAGAGCGCGAGTTTGTCGTCGAGGAAGGGCTGCACATCCTTAGCCCTCGGATCGTTCCCATGTCCCCGCCTTCCGTCACCG
>MPVS01000372.1:0-28098 GCA_001931775.1 Fomitopsis pinicola
AAGAAGTTTATTGGTGCCGTCGAGGACGAGTGGCGGCTGTACAGGTGTGCTGGCCCGTCTGTTATCTCGGCTTGGACTGCGCTCATGTACGCCCGGTCCCCAGCAACGAGCCTCAGGACTACAGCATCGGCGACCCCATTGGCTTCGGCGCGTCGTCCACTGTATACGCCGCGCAGTTTCATCCCCCGGATGCCCCGAATCCGATCCCATGCGGTATCAAGGTCCTCGATCTTGACCGCCTGCAGCCTTCCGCGCTTCGGCTGTTGCAAAGGGAGACCCAACTCATGTCCCTCTCGAAGCACCCTAATGTGCTTCGGGTGCGAGGAACGTGGATGCAGGGCCATAAGCTCTACATCGCCATGCGACTCATGAATGCCGGCAGTGTCGTAGACGTAATGCGCTATGGGTGGCCGGGCGGCATGGAGGAAGAGGTTGTCAAGTGCATCCTGAAGCAAGCCCTGGAAGGCCTCAAGTGAGTGCCCTCCACATATCAGTCCGATGAGCTTACCGACGCTGTGGCTGTGCGAAGCTACCTGCACACTAACGGGCTTATGCACCGCGATATCAAGCCGGCCAACCTCCTGATTGATGATGACGGCACCGTGCTGCTCGGCGACCTCGGTGTCGCTGCCTTCCTATGGGACGCGGAGGACACGCCTCCTGCGCCCGTATTCCCGACCGTCCAGATCCACAAACGCAGTCCCACATCCCCGCATCTCCCCCACCCGCACCATCCACACGCCCACGGCCACCCACATCACCATCACCACCACCCACATCACCATCCCCACAACCTACACCCCACGCCCAACGCACCCCGACTAACGAAACGGAAGTCGTTCGTCGGTACGCCTTGCTACATGGCCCCGGAGGTCATCAATGGCAAGGCGTACGACGCTTCCGCTGACATCTGGTCCTTTGGTATCACTGCACTCGCACTGACCCAAGGGCGCGCACCGCGATCACTTGTTTCAACTAAGACTGCCCTTCTGCAGACCGTTCGCGATGCGGCGCCCCAGCTTGACCGCCACGACGGTGTACATACTTACTCCCGCGCGCTCCAAGAGGTCGTCGCGCGGTGCCTCGAGAAAGACCCAAGCAAGCGGCCGACCGCAGCCGACCTGCTCGCGACGCCCATCTTCAAGAGCGCAAAGAAGAAGAGCTTCCTCGTCGGCACAATTCTCCAGGGCTTGCCGCCGCTCACGAGCCGCATGGAGCGTCAACGGCGGTGCCGGCGAAGAGGAGCGCGAGGGGAATGAGTGTGCTGGTGAACTTCATGGTGTATGTGCGTTTGCGCTGACCACGGTCTTCTAGGGTCTTGACGCGTCGGGAGAGCGGGAGACCTAAGAAAGAGTGTGCGGAAAGAGAGACACGGCCGGGATGGACGTCGGCCTGAGCGAGCGAGAGGGAAGAGTGACCGGAGGAGCGAACGGCAACGAACTTGGGGAAACTAACCACCGCAGCCCTCTTATACATCGTCAGGCCGGAAAACATTTCGGGGGTGAGTCGAGGTGTCATCGACAGATGGAGCCATTGTAACGCTTCCAACACTACAGCCACCCCGGGTCGGAGCTGCCACCCCGGCCCAGCCTTACATCGCCCGTTCGCATCTTCATAGCGCCTTCCTTCGTGTTACCGTGTAAACCCCTTTCGGAAGCGAGCAATAAAATGATTCAACGGACATCGACTCTCACCGCGCCCACCATGTCTACGATGAGCGTGCAAAAGGTCTCTATCCTCGGAAGAGAGTCTATTCACTGTGGATTCCACCTCGTACCATACATCGTCAAGACAGTCTTGGACACACTACCCGCATCCACATACGTTCTCGTCACGGACACAAATGTTGCAAAACTGCATCTGGCGTCATTCCAGAGTGCCTTCGACGGAAGCAAGCTCGAGGGCCGTTCCAGGTTCCTGAGCTATGTTATCCCACCCGGCGAGACTAGCAAGTCGCGCGAGGGCAAGGCCGAGGTTGAAGACTTCCTCCTGCTGAACAAATGCACTTGCGATACCGTCATGCTCGCACTCGGTGGAGGTGTCATCGGCGACCTCATCGGCTTCGTCGCCGCAACCTTGTGAGTCCTCATCAGACCTCCCTCTATCCCTCGCCGACACGCTACGCAGCATGCGGGGCGTGCACTTTGTGCAGATCCCCACGACCCTCCTTGCGATGGTCAATTCCAGCGTTGGGGGCAAGACCGCCATCGACACGCCCCACGGGAAGAACCTCATAGGCGCGTTCTGGCAGCCGGAGTACATCTTCATAGACGCTGCCTTCCTGGAGACGCTCCCCGCGCGCGAGTTCTCCAACGGGATGGCTGAGGTAGTGAAGGTGCGTGCTCGTCCCCCGCTGCTTGCCCCATTCGACCTACACCCATGCCCATACTTGCGCCCGTACATAGACCGCCGCTATCTGGAACGAAACGAGTTCTCTGCGCTCGAGTCACGCTCTGCCGAGATCTTCGCTGCCATCCAAACGCCGTCCAAGGACTATTCCGGACGTACCGCCGCAACGCGCTCCGCCGCGCAGGAGCTGCTCCTCTCCGTCATCGCCGGGTCCATCTCCGTGAAGGCGCACATTGTCACGATCGACGAGCACGAGACTGGCCTGCGGAACCTCGCCAACTTCAGGCACACCATTGGCCATGCGATTGAGGCGGTCCTCACTCCCGCGATCCTGCACGGCGAGTGTGTCAGCATCGGGATGATCTTCGAGGCTGAGGTCGCGCGCCAACTCGGTGTGCTCAGCCAGGTCGCCGTCGGCCGCCTCACGCGCTGCCTCCGCGCGTACAACCTTCCCGTATCCCTCGCGGACCCGCGCATCGCAAGCCTCCCCACGGCGAAGGGCCTCGGTGTTGAGCGCCTGCTGGATATTATGAAGATCGACAAGAAGAACAGCGGCCCGCAAAAGAAACGCTCTCGGAAGCTGTCAGAGTTGTGGCAGGTATACCGACGAAGAATGGCTACCCCGGGCTCGAAGAGCATTTCAAATCGCGCGCTACTCCTCGCAGCGTTCGGGAAGGGGACGTGCAGGCTGAGAAACCTCCTGCACTCTGATGACACCCAAGTCATGATGAACGCCCTCGGCGAGCTGAAGGTTTGCTTGGTTATTGCGCGGATCTCCTTGGAGTATTGACGAACGTGGCCCTAGGGCGCTAGGTTCTCATGGGAAGACGGGGGTGAAACCCTCGTCGTAGAAGGCGGACAAGGTTCCCTCTCCGTACCTCCGAAGGGAAAGGAGATATACCTCGGTAACGCCGGGACTGCCGCGCGCTTCCTCTCCACGGTGTGCACCCTGGTCCAGGCCTCCGCTCCGGGCGAGCGCACCGTCATCACTGGCAACGCACGCATGAAGCAGCGCCCGATTGGGCCTCTCGTCGACGCACTCCGGGCCAACGGGAGTGACATCCAGTACCTCGAGTCACAGGGCTGCCTCCCGCTCTCGACTGCGCCCGCCGGGCTGAAGGGCGGGCGTATCCAGCTCGCGGCGAGCGTCTCGAGCCAATACGTCTCGTCGATCCTGCTGTGCGCGCCGTATGCGCAGGAGGCGGTTACGCTCGAGCTCACGGGCGGGCAGGTCATCTCGCAGCCCTACATCGACATGACGATCGCGNGTTCTCATGGGAAGACGGGGGTGAAACCCTCGTCGTAGAAGGCGGACAAGGTTCCCTCTCCGTACCTCCGAAGGGAAAGGAGATATACCTCGGTAACGCCGGGACTGCCGCGCGCTTCCTCTCCACGGTGTGCACCCTGGTCCAGGCCTCCGCTCCGGGCGAGCGCACCGTCATCACTGGCAACGCACGCATGAAGCAGCGCCCGATTGGGCCTCTCGTCGACGCACTCCGGGCCAACGGGAGTGACATCCAGTACCTCGAGTCACAGGGCTGCCTCCCGCTCTCGACTGCGCCCGCCGGGCTGAAGGGCGGGCGTATCCAGCTCGCGGCGAGCGTCTCGAGCCAATACGTCTCGTCGATCCTGCTGTGCGCGCCGTATGCGCAGGAGGCGTTTACGCTCGAGCTCACGGGCGGGCAGGTCATCTCGCAGCCGTACATCGACATGACCATCGCGATGATGCGCACGTTTGGCGTAGACGTCCTCCGCGAGGCCGATCCCGCGACGGGGAAGCTACGCGACGTGTATCACATCCCAAAGCAAGCGTACACCAATCCCACGAACTACAACATTGAGTCTGACGCGAGCAGCGCGACGTACCCCCTCGCTGTGGCAGCGATCACGGGCACGACGTGCACGATTAGCAACATCGGGACGTCGTCGCCACAGGGTGACGCGCGCTTTGCGAAGGAGGTTCTCGAGCTACGACGACCATCGCGTAGCCATGGCCTTCAGCGTGCTCGGCACTGTGGCCAACGGCACTATCCTTGAGGAGAAGCGGTGCATTGAGAAGACGTGGCCAAACTGGTGGGATGACCTCCAGAACAAGGTATGTCGGCAACGTATGTGTACATCTGTTTACACCTAACCCTCTCATAGATCGGCGTTGACGTCGAAGGAGTCGAGCTGCTCACCGCTGAGTCCGGCGCTTCCGCCAGCACACCTGCGAACACCGCTGCCTCTGCATCCGTCGTTATCATCGGGATGCGGGGCTCTGGCAAGACCTACATCGGAGAGCTTACTTCGTCTATTCTCGGATGGAAGTTCCTCGATGCAGATGCCGTCTTCGAGGAGAAACATCAGATCGGTGTCCGTGAGTTTGTGTCAAGAGATGGCTGGCCTGCCTTCCGAACAGCCGAGACGGACATCCTGCGCGACCTGTTGTCCAACAATCCTACAGGCCACGTCATTAGTCTAGGAGGTGGCATTGTCGAGACACCCGCTGCCCGTGATCTTCTCAAGGTGCACGCCAAGCGTGGCCCCGTCGTCCACATCGTACGAGAGATCGATGAAGTCGTCAAGTATCTGGGAGAGGAGACAGCACGGCCTGCCTACGGAGAGCCGATCATTGATGTCTTCCAGCGTAGGGAACCGTGGTTTGCGGAATGTTGCAGCTACATGTTCGTCAACTACACCGGGGTCCTCACCTCTGTTGGGGAGCCGAAGACGACCAATACCGAAAATGGTGCCACGACTTTGCAGCCGAACGGCTTCCGCAACGAAGTGGAGCGTTTCTTCAAACACATCACTGGCCAGCGCCCGAACCTCGTGTCGACTAGTGCGGACGCGAGGAGGTCATACTTCCTGTCCCTCACTTACCCTGACATCACCCCCGCTTTGCCCTTCATGGATGAGCTGACCGCCGGAGCAGATGCGATTGAGCTCCGCGTCGACCTGCTGCGCACCTCTAGGGCCTTTGATCAGCCAGCGAAGACGCTTTCGCTGTCACGGCTTCCTCCGGTCCTCCTGATCCATTTGAAGTGGTTCTCGTCTAAGGGTCACTTCACGGACAAGGTCGAGACCTTCGTCGACTATCCGCTGAAGAATCTCGACCTCAACAACTACATACCCTCACCACTCCCACCGGGTGTGCACAATGGTGGGCAGCAGCTGTCGCGAGACGACCCGCGAGCGCAGATCCCGCCGTACAGGTATGATTTATATGGCGTCACAAATCACTTCGGAACGTTGAGCAGCGGTCACTGTAAGCCCTTCATCGAGCTGACAGTCTGTTGTGTCTGATGGGAACATAGATACCGCGTTCGTTTCCTCTCGGGGTGGTGGATGGCTGTACTGCGATGACAGCCGTGTATCTCAGGCTGATCCCAAGGATGTAGTGGTGAGTACCAAGTCTCCTGTGGCCGCCGGATTATCAGTATACCGACACATGTCCAGGGCAAGCCAGCGTATATGTTGTTCTACAGGCGGATCAAACCCTAAGCTAACGTCTACTAACCCAGCACATCTTTTTGCGCATATCTCCTTTCGCTGTCAGTGTATCTTCGTATCCCATTGCATTGTATAATTCCACTCTATAACAATAGTACATGTAATCGTATAGGCATCACGGTCGTTCAAGCGTATTTGGACACTATCCCGTTCGCGGTGGCGTGGTTGCGGTTTTCTCGCGTCTCGACGAAGCATCGGTTGCAGAACCACGTCCGTGTGCCGTTCGGCGTCGGAGCCATGGGGTGGAAGAAAGGCGAGGACTCGCTGTTGCAGCGGAAACAGTGCGGATCGGAGGACGAAGAGAGTGGGACCTCGGCCTCGGATGGAGGGATTTCGACGCCGGTGTTGAGGATGGAGTCGAGCTGTCGTGCTTTGCAGAGCAGCCCGTGCGTCTGAGCTATCGGCACCTGCTTGTATTTCTTGCAGTACACTTGGAGAGCTAGCCTGTTTCGGGGGTAGTATGTGGAGGAGGGCGAGTTGGTCGGCAATAGCAGAGAAAAGGCAGTGCCCGTCGGGTCAATCTGGAGATTAGCCCGTCAGGCATCATATGCGTCTGCCTGCAACTGCAGGTACACAGCTCGAACATTTCAAGCCCATTTTCCTCACATATTCACTTGATCGCCCGCTCCTCCTCAGCCGCCTCCCTCTGAAATCGTGCATCTTGTTCCGAATTGTTCGGCACATGCTGTTCCGTTGATGTCGCTGCCTTCCTCGCCTATCGCACAGCACCCCAACGCATCCCAGCGTCAGTGTCCTTAACCGAACCGCCGCACGCCAACGATGACGCACCATGCGCGCACGGTGCCGGGCCTTGCTGTCCTGCTTCTGGGGCGGCTGCGAAGCGGCCGGCGGGGACACAGAAACCTAACAAGACTTCTCCCTTGCAGTTTGCAGTGACCGAGCTACCTGGCTCCGAGCAGAAGATAGTACTGCCCGACTTCGTGGCCCCGGACGATCCGATCAATCGAGGATTGTTCACGGCGCCGCACGCGCTGTGTCCAGGGGACGTAGTCGTCTCCCGCAGCGTGTTGCTTGTGCCGGTTGCCAGCGAGTTCGAGGGCTGGGTCATATCCCCTTGCGAATGCGAGCGCGATCTACATCGAAAGTCATCAAACGTGTGCAAGCGCAGGAACACATAAAACACACACCTTGTCGAGGACATTCTTCTCGTACCAGGAAACATAGACAACCCCACCGAAGAAGACTGTTGGCGTGTACACGAGATCACAGCCCCATGACATTCCGGAAAGATAGATAGCCAACAGACAACATAACAGCTTACGATAAAGCAATGTGTTTTGCCCTCCGCGCTCTCGAGGCGCCAGTCGAAGTTGAAAGCGAGCGTGTGCAGTGCGGGGCAGAGGTCGAGGATTGTCGGCTCTACAGCCCTGCGTGGGCCGCAGTGCCTGAAGCAATGAGTAGCAGACGTTCCCCCTTGTATCATCGACGCGAAACCGAGACACTCACCTCCGGCACAAGGTAATCTGGCATCCCGCAGAGCGTCGCCTCTCTTCGTCTCCCCAGCTAGTGCAACCTCTCACCTCCTCGCCGCTTGCTTCTGTCGACAACCCCGCCCGCGGCCGCGGCCAACGCTCGTCGTGAACGCTCGGACAGAATGGTAAGTTGCCGTGTCCAGGACGCGGTCGGATGAGTGCTAACGCGGACGCGGGGAGCCTAGGTGAAGTGACAGTCGGGGAGGTCGTACCCGAGCACTTGGCATGAGTGGGCGGCGCTGGTGAGTAAAGGCAACGTCGAGGTGGCCGCGAGAGCTGACGTCGAGCGGGTTCGGATAGCTCTCGAGTGCGGCCGCGA
The DNA here is from genome assembly GCA_001931775.1 of Fomitopsis pinicola. Taxonomy (NCBI): domain Eukaryota; kingdom Fungi; phylum Basidiomycota; class Agaricomycetes; order Polyporales; family Fomitopsidaceae; genus Fomitopsis; species Fomitopsis pinicola. The sequence continues at coordinate 7,657 of MPVS01000372.1, forward strand.
GGGTTGCCGCTGACGGTGAGGACACGCATGCACGTATAAGGTGAGGAGAGCGTCCGCGTCCGCGGGCATGATCTTCGTGCCCCGCTGTGTCGGACGAGATGTAGCGCTGACAGTAGATATACCACCGAAAGGTGGAGTGACTGCGCGCGCGGGAGGCGGCGTGCAGGTGTACGTTAGTGACTTGGACGTCGACGACCGGACGTCGACTGGGGGTGTGTAGACAGTCGTGGTGCAGCGTCGCGAGGGGCGGGGTAGCAGCGGGCTGGATGGAAATGGAATTCATGGCGCGCTGCAGATGCAAGGCGATGATTAGCCGGTGCGGTGTATTGTTGTGCGCAGGGGTAGCTCATGAGTGCGTACGTACATGACCGCTGAGGGCGCAATGAAGATCACTAGCGAATCGGATTGTGGTTCGCTCAGGTGCGGGTAACGCTGAACGTACGCGACGGCGCAGGCACGTTGTGCTCAACATGCCGGGTTGGGACAGCTACGTGCACGCGGGCAGCGTCGTCGAGGAGGAAGCGTGAGGAGGTGTTGCGAGCGGCGGACGGGTGCGCAGAGGGCACGAACGAAGGGCCGCCCGAGCGTGCCAAACGGCGTGTTGAGGGCGAAAAGCGGTGGAGCAAGGGGGACACGATCGGAGGACGCAGCCAATGGGATGTGTTGCGTCGTGCGAGAGGCGCCCACGAAGCACGCGTGGAGGAGGAGGCCGAGAGACGATGAGCAGAGCTTGAACCAACTTGAACAAGCGACCTTCCCACGCCTGTGGCAACCTACGCCCAGATGTGCATGCCGCATGCCGCAGGGATACGACCTACGCAGCCTAATCCCTCCTGCCAGTGCGCTGGTTATCCTGTGCTGCATACTGCATCTGCGACGGCTCCGGACTTGAAGAACTCTGCATGGGACAACGCGTTACGTATGCCAAGATTCCACTTCATTTCGACTGCCTTCTATCACAACATAGGCATTCCGAATTCGGGCGTTCTCGCAGACGGCTGGCCAGGATGATGCATGGAGGAATTGGTGCATTCCGAATCGGCAGCGACAGGTGCGTGAGGGCAATCCGAATACCTGTCCCCTTTCCCAAGGCGCATCATCAAGCTCGGGTGCGGCGATAGACTCTCTAGTTACTTACGTCCCAACCAAACCTACACCCATCTCAATGTTCCCCGTCTGCCAGAAGTCCGCCTTTGTGGTTCGCCCCGCTATTCCTCGGTGGCCTGCGACCGTGACCCGATGCTACCGGAGCAGGGCACATGTCCTACCTTCCGTTGCGAATACCCGGTCGTCTCCCGTAGCTGCTCGTCGTGCCTATTCTACGTCACGTCCCCTGTCTGTCGCCTCAACTGCCTCGGTGCAAGCTGCGTCTACCGCCAAAGTTCCTCCTGCGGAGCCCTGGAAGCGTCACATCAGCCCGGATGCAGCCACCCCGACTGTCTACACCTTTTTCGAGAATGCGACTTCAACCTGGCAATACGTTGTCGTGGATCCGCACACCCGCAAAGCAGTCGTAGTAGATCCGGTCCTAGACTACGATGCCAACGCAGGCACCGTGACTACGCAAACTGCGGATGGGTTACTCGCGTTCGTCGAAATGGAGGGCCTGAAGGTCCGTCGTGTCCTGTACGTCCCCTCACCATCCTCGTACGCTTCCGCCTCGCTCACCACTGATGTTGCAGCGAAACCCACGCGCACGCAGACCATCTCACCGCGGCCCAGTACATCAAGCAACAACTCGGTGGTGACATCCCTGTCTGTATTGGGCGGAGGATCGAGCAGGTGCAGAAGACGTTTGCGCCGATCTACGGCTTGGACGGCCCAGCCGCGTTTGAGAAGACGTTCGACTGCTACTTCGACGACGACCAAGAGTTCAAGCTCGGCCAGCTGTCTTGCAGCGTCATGCATCTCCCTGGACACACTCCGGACCACGTAGGGTACTTGATTGGCAAGGCGGTCTTCACCGGAGACTCCATCTTCAATGTACGTCGCGTAGCAGCCCACGGCCGTGGTCCTCCGCTCACCATCCTTGCAACAGCCCGACGTCGGAACCGCCCGAGCGGATTTTCCGGGCGGCAACGCTGAAGACCTATATGCCGTACGTCCTCCTCCCTCGTACTTCCCACTCCCCTTACTCACCCGCGCATATAGTCCATGCAGCGCCTGCTCGCGCTCCCCGCGGACTACCGCCTCTTCGTCGGGCACGACTACCCGCAGGACCGCGACCAGACGTGCTGGTCGACCGTCGCGGACCAGCGCGCGGCGAACAAGCACCTCAAGCTCGGCGCGGACAAGGCCGACTTCATCGCGTGGCGCAAGCAGCGCGACGCCGTGCTCGGCGCGCCCCGCCTCCTGCACCCGTCGCTGCAGGTGAACATCCGCGCGGGCAGGCTGCCCCCGCCGGACGCGCAGGGCCGTGTGTTCTTCAGGATCCCGATCACGTCTTCTGTCGATCTCTGAGGGTGACTCGGGTCGTGATCGCAACAAGCCTTACTTAATATGATGCCGGGCCTTGATAAGTGCCGTTCGACGTTGCAGAGGCGCACGTAGAGATATATCCTCTGGCGGATGTACGATTTGTGCTACTTGTACTATACCTCATGTACGCCGGTAATCCATGCCGTCATCGTTGCATGTATGTACTTCTTCGACTCTGACTACGTTGGCACGGCCCTCGACTCAGTCGATGGGCGGAAGCTGAAAACATGGGCGACGGGCAGCCGGTGCAGGATCGGGCGCCTCTCGGAGTGTGCCCGTTCCCATCGAGCGACTGCCTGGCAGTGTAGAGATAAAGCAACCCGTGGGGCTCTGACTCGTCCGTGCACTTCTTGTACGTATAAGGCCTGTTGGTAAGCGGAAACAGAGAATTCAGCTACCGTCCTCGTCGTTGCTCGGTGCACTCATGATGCTACGGTTATCTAGGTCGTCCGTGGGCTTGTGGGCCCTTCATGCACACGCTGCAGCGAAGCCGAGCGGATTGTACGCCGCATACAGCTCGACAGCGCTTGAGATAGAGGTGCGTTCTCGAGTGTTTATGGGAAACTCGCAGTAGGGGTTCATGTTGTACCTAGCCCTCGAGATTGGAAATCCAACGCGCTGCGCAGCTCAAACCGAAGCCGGACCCTTCTGAGCTGCGAGTCTTTGGAAATCATCTGGTGAGTGTACTACACCGGTACCTCCTTCCATGCCCTGGATCACCAACGACACCTCGCAGACCGACCATATGTTGAGCCTTGAATGGAACGCGCTCAGCGGATGGGGGCACCCCGTATACACCCATGTGCGCACCTACAACCCGCACGTTACCTACCGCACATGGCAGGCTCACTCGGAGTGTAACACAGTCGGCAAGATCACGCTCGCACCGCACGCGAATGGCCTCAACTTCGCGCAGTCGTGCTTCGAGGGCTTCAAAGCGTACCGCACGCCCGCGGGCCGCGTCGCGCTCTTCCGGCCGGACATGAACCTGAAGCGCATGCAAACGAGCGCGCGGCGCGCAACGCTGCCTGTACGCCCCCTCCCTTGGACAGGTGGGCGCAAGGCGTGAAACTGATGGTGAAGCCAACAGGAATTCGACGGCGGCGTGATGGTGGAGCTCATCAAGCAGCTCGTGCGCATAGAGAAGGACTACTATGACAGCATTTATCGGCCAAAAATGCGCGTGTCGAGATGTGGCTGGGAAGGTTCCAAGTCCCGCGTGTGCGATTCTCACGGTAGCGTTGAGGTGCAGGTTCGGACCGTTGTAGGTGCCGCACGGGCAAGTCTCGGTCTCGACCGCAGTCACAGCAGGCCTACCCGTCTAAGGATCTCACTACAGTTATATCTACTACAATATTGTGAGTGCCCGAGCGTCCGCGGCAGTGAATCATCGTACTCACCGTCCATTTGGACAACGTCGCGTCAGACGGGAACCGTGCTCAGAGCATTGACAAGAGCCCGCGAATTTCAACTCGGACGCGCTCGCGAAGTGCGAACGGCACGAGGTTACTCAACCGGCGCGTGTATGGTGCCAGGAGGAACGAGAACCCCTTTGCTACTGCCAGGTGCGTCCTCACACCTGATCTATTGTTTCTATCCCAGATCATCTGACCGCCCACCATCAGATCTGAGGAACCCGAGTTCGTTGAGTGGGGGTACGGCGGTATGGGCAGCGTGCAGTCGAGCGGCGTTGGTGACAAAAAGTGGGCCAGGGCCCTGTCCGGCGGCGTCAGTATCGGCGCACACGAACAGCCACCCGGTTCTTCGCGTCCCCGCTCTCCGGACGACGATGACGATGACGGCAGCGGCATGGCTTGGGTTAAGAAACAACGCCAGTGCAATGAGCAGCCATAACAGAAGAACACTAAGCGTAGGTGACGGAGGAGTCCTCTCTTGCTGCCAAACCCAATGCGAGCGGATCCGACCCCGCCCCGCCAGCCGAGCCGGAGGAGGTCGCAGAGAATCGGACGTTGTCTGCATGGCCGAGCCAGGTGGACGTACCCCTTCCGAGAGTCGCAGGGACACCGACAAAGGAAGAGCACATCCAGGCGGTGATGTTGCCACCCATCCACCATCATCACCATCGTGGGCATTCGCATAGCACGCTCGAGAGGCTGTCCAGCGTGGGCAAGGTGGACAACGAGCGCAGAGGACCGCGCGGATACGCTGCGTGCTCTGCTGTCTCCGTCAGCGCAGGAGGCGGAGATGACTAGCGTGGCTGCGGTCGCAGTCTATGAGGATGCGGCACCACACCGAGAGCGTGAACTCGAGACTCAGCACCGGTCTAGCTCTAGCTCAGGCAGCGGCGACGCAGATGCAGACGCCGACGAGGCGCCAAAGTTCAAGTCTTTGCGTCCACCACCATCATGGCACTATCCCATCCCCAGCGAGCACACTCCTGCCCCGCCTGTGAAATAACGGCGGCACTGGTATGGTCAGTCTTGCTAAACTGGCCCCAAACCTCGTTTCTCGTTTTTGCCCCTCTGTGCTTGTCTGTCCGCTGGGCCGCCACATGCAACAGTTGCCTGCTGTCGACGATTCCAATGATTCTTGCTCCGCGATGGTGTTCGATTGGCGCACGAACGACCCTGCGCACGGACTGGGATACGGTATTCGCATCGACTGCTAGGACTTCGTGCCGTTCCCGAACACGGCGCACGTCAAGGCCGTGGAGGAACACATCGCGACGCTCGAGAGACGATGGGTCGAGCGATGCGTGGCCGAGCTGGGCCATGTGCCCGACAAGGACGCAGTGCATACATATATCCCGCTCCGACCTCCACCCAGCGCGAGCAACATCGTCCATCTCCCGTTCCCGAGCTCACCTACCAACACGCCCGGCCCGCTGAACGCGCTCATCCCCTTCGTCAACTTCCTCGAGTCGCTCCTCCAGCCCCCACCCGAGATGACGCTCGCCCAAGCCAGGGCGCTCGTTAACCCGCCGCTGATTGAGACTTTCCCGTCGAGCTCGTCTGGACACCGGCGAGCATCGACCTCGGGCTTCCAACCTAGTTCACTACCCCCACCAAGCTCTTTCCCCGCGTCATTCTTGCCCACATGGCCGTTCCCATCCGCATATACCCGCACCCACTCCACGTCTGCGACCTTCCTACCTCCGTCGCCGCCGTCTTCCAACGCGTCGTCGTCCCCAGCAGTCTCCGTCTCTGCCACGTCCGTCACGACCACAAATACAAACACTGCACTCCCAGCGTCGTTCCACACGCGCCCGGTGAAGATCCTGATCTTCTCCGCGGACGGGTACACGGAGTCGAGCATGCTCGCGCGTTCAACGATCCGAGGTTCGACGGGAGCTTCCCCAGTTGGGTGCTGCAATTCCTGTACCTAGGCAACTTGTACGATTTCCAGTTCATATTCTTTGTATGGTGTTGCTGACAGTGATTTCTCCGATCGTAGGAAGAACGCGTACATGCTTCACGCGCTCGGGATCAGGCACGTTGTCTCCGTCGGCGAGTGCGCGCTCTTCCCCCGGCCGAATATGGAGTCGTCTGCGTCTGCGCCGTGTTGTCCAGTCATGTCTGCGCACGCCCAGCTCGTCTCTGGCAAGGGTCTGCACGGCCAGGTTTCTCATGGCCAGGGCTTGCTCTGGATTGAGGAGCGCGAGGGCCGCATCAAGGTGCTCGACGTCAAGGGCGTATGCGACGATGGGATCGACACCCTCGAGCCTCAGCTGGGCCCTATCTGTGAATGGATTGACCGGGCGAGGGAAGAGGGTGGGAAGGTGCTCGTGCATTGTCACGTAGGCGACTCACGTAGCGCGACTGTCACGGTGAGTATTTGCATTGTGTGGCACTTCGCAATGGTCCGCTGACGTCGTGCTCCGTGTAGATCGCGTACGTGATGAAACACCTGTCTCTCCCGCTCGTGGATGCGTACTTGATGGTGCCGCGAGCATGCTTGGCGCAACCTCTCGCTACCCGAAGCATATCTGTGCCTGCAGAACGAGAAGCGACGTTCGTTCTTCGTGTACACTGCCGATGTTCCAATGCTCAAGCGCATCTCGATGCGCATCGAGCGCGAGCGAGGGTGGGGGCTTATGGGGCCGGGCTTCGTACTCGGTGTTCACGTGAGCACGGGGCAGACTGAGAACCTGCAGAAGCTCGAGAGGCCCGTCAGCCACATTCTCGGTGCTGCCTGCGCCTCAGCCAACGACGACTGCCGTGACTGTTCGCCCGCTGCGATCGCATTCGGGGTCGGACACGGAGTCGTTGCATGGTGAGCACTCCGAGGAGAGGGATACAGCGGGGCGCCCTAAGGCACACACGATGCCGGTGTCGCGCTCGCCGGCGCCTTCAATATGCGACCACCACGTCTAGTTCAACAATCCGAGGCTCGACGGGGGCTTCCCCAGTCGCTGCTGCCATCCCTGTACCTGGCCAACTTGTACGTTTTCCAGGTCAAATTCTTCGTATTGTGTTGTTGACGGCGACCTCTCCGATCGTAGGAATTATACTACGAACGCGTACAGGCTTCACGAACCTGGGGTTCACGCACGTCATCTCCGTTGGCGAGTATGCTGTTCCTGCCGCCGTCCGCATCTGCGCCGTGTTGCCCAGTCATGTCTACGTGCACCCCGCTCCTCTCGGGCAAGGGTGCCAAGTGTCCTAGCAGTAACGGTGATAACTCATGTTGTGACTGCTACCATACATCACTGTATCTATTCTGTACATATGCCAGGGCGTTGACCCACAACGCAGTGAGACTGGCCAAATCGTTAGAGCCTGCCCAAGGAGAGAGAATGCATGCGAGATCCCCTTGAAGCTGTGAAGCCCATAAGCCAGGATTTGGCGGCTGTACCTCTACTTCGTTGAGGTGATCAGGGGGGCCCTCTCTGCCAACCCATGAAGAGATGAGCGGAAGGTGGTGATGCTAAGAGTACGGTGGTGGATGGGGAGTACGCGCAAGACCTTGAGGTAGCAACTTGACTTGGCAAGGCCGAACGGGCCGTACGGGCGCCTAATTCCCGGAAATCTCAATTTACGGACTTCCTGCTTACTTTGATCTGCAGCTGGGCTCGCCCTCATCCCCTCAGAAGATAGTCCCTCTCCTCTCTCAAAAAGTCTTCTCTGGGTCTGCCTACGGGAGACTACCCTCATCCGCCCTCGCCGTTGGCACGCCCCGCCGTCTCCTCTTTTCTCGCCTGCCGCAAACGCAACACGCTCATCAACTATGCACCGTACACCGCCACTGACTGCGAACCCGAGCCACAGCCGCTGCCCGCGGCTGCACTGCTCAGAACTAGATGACTACCGCTCCAAGATCACTCGTGCGGATTTCAAGACTGCGTGCAAGGTCCTGAAGGGCGGGCATGCGCGCCCTATCTGTGACGCGTTAGCCAGCGCCGGTATGACATTGGTGCGTGTCTCGCTGTCGTGCATGGGGCTACACTAACACTAACTGAAACAATTAGAACAATATCTCATCTGTCATCCTGACCGGCGGTGCGTCGCGGACAGATGATGTGAAGGCCGCCGTCGGCGAGTACGTCCCGCCCTTCCCCTCCACCTCCGCGCAACTGACCTGTCCCCCCAGGAACATGATCACGCTGAACGCTAACGCAGACGAAGCCGCAGTACTTGGCGACGACCTGCTGCAGAGTGTGCGCGCCGAGCGTGCCATCAAGCCCCTTATGTTCGCCATGCGCGCCGCGCCTTCCATCCAATATCCCCCTCCTCTTGTCATGCCAGCAGCCGTTCTCGCGCGATGTCTCTATCCACCTAGCGGCAATCCCGCGCCGTCCTTCCTCTAGCCACGGGCAGTGGTCGTTATTGCGCACACTTGACCCACGTCGCTGCCGCTCGTCCACAGCGCCATTGTTCATCCACCCGGGCATATGGAAGCCTTCAACCTCGTTCGCTCGCTCATTCCTACCCGCCCGCCACCATCACACGTTCAGAGCATGCGCCTTCAGCGCGCTCCCTGCCTTCGCCTTGCCCACCGTGCCTTTCATCCATGCCCTCTCGCCTCGCATTGCCTTGCCCGCTGCATCGTTCTCTCGAGCTCTATGCTCACGGAGGGAGGACGCCAGTGAAGCAGCTGAGGGGGCTCATTTGACCCTGCGGGGACAATGAGTGGCCCCGCTGTGAATCTCGCATTGCTCCCTCCCGCGTGCCGCGGCCAGTTCCCGAGTCTGATTAGCGTGTAGGGGTCGACTAACCCGCACACTGCAGAGGCACCGCGGACAATGTCCGTCCAAAGGTCTACGCAATCGACGCGTGCGGCAATATCTTCGGCTCCAACTGCCGCGTGACAGCTCCGTCACGACGCGCGCACCGATCCTGCTCAGCGGGGACATCCTCGACTGGTTCAGCCTGTGGCGGCACCGGCGTGGTAATCTCCGCCACCATCATAATAGTGCCCGACGCCTCGCGTTTGACGCATACACACCCTACGGCCCTCCTTCGTTGCTGAGCTAGCGAAGGCCCTCTCCATGTTGCCGCGGGCCTGGACCCTACGTACTACGCGCGTGGGTTGGATGATGCCGCACCTGCCGACTGCACACCCCGCCTCAAGCCCTGTCTTACTGCCCCTCATCGGCCTTACCTACTTCACGCAGCACCTCGTCACTTACCGTGCCAACCCCAGTGAGATGTGCGAGAAGCTCCAGGGCGCGACTGGCCACTCCCAAGGAGCAGTCTCTGCCATCGTTGCCACTGCATCCACAAGCATCGAGCCGTACTTCGGGCCGAAGCACGAACAAGCACCTGCCGGAGAACTCGCAGCTCATTCATTGTCACGGGTCCGGTGCGCGCACTGTGCGGCCTCATCACTCACCTGCGGAAGGTCCGCGCACCGAGCGAACTTGACCAGAGCAAGACCCCTTTCTCGCAATGCAAGCTAGTGTTTTCCGCGCGATTCCTGGGCGTCGGTGTCCCGTACCACAGTGATTACCTCCGTGGGATGACGGAGAAGATATTCGAGGAGGATCTGGCTGGGGAGGAGCCGTGGAAGAAGGAAGACCTGGGTACGGCGGTATATCACCGGAACTGGTGCGTAATAAGGCCATTCTTTACTTGCCTTCCTGCTGAACCTGGCTGCAGGTGCCGATCTCCGCGAGCTTACAACGTCGGTGACGCGCTCCCTGGACGAGCAAATCTCCACGCGGCCTCTTCACTGGGCGAAGGCTACGAATCTCCCCGAGACCACGACTCGTGCGATCGACTTCGGAAGCAGTGTCGGCCCAATGACTGTCCGCAATCTCAATGGTCGCGGTGTTCGCGTCATCGTTGTCTGGGACAAGGCGAAGGGCAATGTCTAGCTCTACGACGCGCAGAAGGTGCAGAAGGAAGAAAGGTCGAGCAAGGACTTCATGCTTGGTCTCATGAAGACGAGGTAAGTTGACGAGTTTCTGCTCCATATTGTCACACTAACGGCCTTGCAGCGACGGGAAGATCCACCTCAACACTGCCTTCTCGCGTCTGCTTGGCAAGCCGCCCATCATGGTCGCGGGCATGACCCCGACTACTGTCAAGGCTGGCTTTGTGAGTGCCATCCTCGCGGCGGGCTACCATGAGCTCGCGGGTGGTGGTCACTACAACGCCGCTGCCCTCCGCGAGAAAGTCACCGAGAATTAGAGCAAGATTCCCGCCGGGCGCGGGCCTCACTCCCAACTCACTCTACATCAACCTCCGCCAGTTTGGTTTCCAGTTACCGCTATGGCAAGAGCTGTGCCGGGAGGGTCTCCCTATCGAGGGCTTCAGCGTCGCTGCCGGGATCCCCAGCACGGAGAAGGCTGCTGAGATCGCCGCGTCTCGTCCAAGCTCGTATCCGTCGACGGTATTCGACAGGTCGCCAACGTCACCGCGGCGAATCCCGACTTCCCCATCATCATGCAGGGGACTGGCGGCCGTACTGGTGGTCACCACTCCTGCGTGGACTTCCACCAGCCGATCCTCTCGACGTATAGCTCTATCCGTCAGCACGCAAACCTCTCGCTCGTCGCGGGATCTGGCTTCGGTGGCGCCGACGACGTTTGGCCGTACCTCACTGGTGACTGGTCTGTCGAGAGGTTCGGGATGCAGCCTATGCCGTTCGACGGTTTCCTCTTCGCTTCGCGCGTCATGGTCGCAAAGGAGGCGCACACGAGCGCGTCCGTGAAGGACCTTATTGTCGGTGCGAGGGGTGTCGACGATGCGCAGTGGGAAGGCACGTATGCGAAGGAGACTGGCGGCATCCTGACTGTTAAGTCGGAGCTTGGTGAACCCATCCACAAGGTCGCGACGCGCGCGGTGAAGCTATGGAAGGAGTTCGACGAGACCGTTTTCAAGATGCCGAAGGAGAAACGCGCGGCGTGGCTTGCTGAGCGGCGCGCCGAGATCATCGCGAAGCTGAATAAGGACTTCGCTAAGCCGTGGTTCGGGTGGAAGAAGGACGACAGCGTCGTCGAGGACATCGCTGACATGACGTACGAGGAGGTCGTCCTCCGTATGGTCCGTCTCATGTACGTCGCGCACGAGGAGCGGTGGGTCGACTTGTCCCTCAGGAACCTGACGGGTGACTGGCTCCGTCGTATTGAGGAGCGTTTCGCGGGTATCGACCGCGGCACAAAGGCGTCGATCCTCCAGTCGTATTCGTCCCTCGACAAGCCGGCTGAGTTCGTCAAGAAGTTCTTCGAGGCATACCCCGCCGCATCCGAGCACTTGTTGGCCTCCAAAGACAAGGCGTACTTCCTCGCAATCTCGCAACGTCCTGGCCAGAAGCCGGTACCGTTCATCCCCGTTCTCGATGCCAACTTCGAGGTGTGGTTCAAGAAGGTAGGCTGATCATAATTCGTATTGGAGCTGAGGTTGACATCCGTGTTAGGACTCTTTGTGGGCTGCTGAGGACATCGAAGCCGTCTTCGACCAGGACCCGCAGCGTGTGTGCATCCTCCAGGGCCCAGTCGTGGTCGAGCATGCAACAAAGAAGGATGAGCCCATCAAGGAGATGCTCGACAATATCACTGCACTGCTCATCTACAAGCTCGCGCAGCGTCTCTACGGCGGCGACCTTAGCCGAGTCCCGATTGTCAACTACCTGAGTACGAGGCCGTCCTCCCTTCCTGAAGGGGTCGTCGCTTCGTTGGCTGTCGAGCGCGCTATCGCGTCGAACGCAATCACCTACTCCGTCGGCAGCGCGCTCCCGGAAGTGTCAACTTGGCTCGAGATTCTCGCCGGTCCTCATCAACACTGGCTACGCGCTCTGCTCCCGTCGACCACTATCGTGCAGGGATCGCTTTACATTGACAACCCGATTCTTCGTCTTTTCTCCCCTCGTCGCGGCCAGAAGATCGTCCTGACTGTGGACGGGGTGACCCCGCTCTCTGTCGCCCTCTATGGTGCTGCTTGCTCGCACGGCCAGCACAAGCTCTCCTTCAAGGCGGTCGAGGTCAAGTACGACCAATCCTCTCAGTCAATCGACGTCACACTATTCGAGGATCGCCGCAACGTCGCTGTCCCGCTCTACTTCAAGTTCCTCTACAAGCCGAGCACGGGCTATGCTCCGATCCACGAAGTCTCGGACGACCGCAACAAGCGCATAAAGGACTTCTATTGGCGGCTGTGGTTCGGCGACAACGAAGTGCTGCCCGAGATCAACCTCCGCGAGACGTTCACTGGTCCGGAGGTTACTATCCAGGCGAACGGCGTCGAGACGTTCTGCTCCGTCGTCGGCAACGAGGGCGAGGCGTTCAAAACTGCGCGGACTGACCGCGTGCAAGCACCAATGGACTTTGCTATCGTTACGGGCTGGCAGGTAAGGGTCATGTTTCATGATTGGTCCATCTCGTTCTGAACGTCCTCCAGGCGATCATGAAGGCTATCTTCCCTGCGGCAATCGACGGTGACTTGCTGAAGCTCGTGCACTTATCCAATGGCTTCCGCGTCCTCGATGGTACCGAGCCTCTCAGAGCTGGTGACGTGTGCAAGTCCGAGGCTCGCATCGTCTCGGTGACGAACAGCGATGCCGGCAAGATCGTCAAGGTCAAGGGTTTCGTCACGCGCGACAATGTCCCTGTGATCGAGGTTGTCTCCTCGTTCCTCTACCGCGGCCGCTACTCCGACTTCGAGAACACTTTCGAGGTCGTCGAGGAGCCTGACTATCTCGTCGAGGTTGACTCCGAGGCGCAAGTCGGCGTGCTGCAGTCGAAGGAGTGGTTTGAGTGGGATGACGAGACGAAGCCTTTGCAGGCTGGTACCGGCCTTATCTTCCGGATCAAGTCAGAGGCTACTTACCGCAACAAGACCTGTTTCAAGACCGTTTCCGTCTCTGGCGACATCTTCGTCCGCACGTCGAGACGTTCTGCTCCGTCGTCGGCAACGAGGGCGAGGCGTTCAAAACTGCGCGGACTGACCGCGTGCAAGCACCAATGGACTTTGCTATCGTTACGGGCTGGCAGGTAAGGGTCATGTTTCATGATTGGTCCATCTCGTTCTGAACGTCCTCCAGGCGATCATGAAGGCTATCTTCCCTGCGGCAATCGACGGTGACTTGCTGAAGCTCGTGCACTTATCCAATGGCTTCCGCGTCCTCGATGGTACCGAGCCTCTCAGAGCTGGTGACGTGTGCAAGTCCGAGGCTCGCATCGTCTCGGTGACGAACAGCGATGCCGGCAAGATCGTCAAGGTCAAGGGTTTCGTCACGCGCGACAATGTCCCTGTGATCGAGGTTGTCTCCTCGTTCCTCTACCGCGGCCGCTACTCCGACTTCGAGAACACTTTCGAGGTCGTCGAGGAGCCTGACTATCTCGTCGAGGTTGACTCCGAGGCGCAAGTCGGCGTGCTGCAGTCGAAGGAGTGGTTTGAGTGGGATGACGAGACGAAGCCTTTGCAGGCTGGTACCGGCCTTATCTTCCGGATCAAGTCAGAGGCTACTTACCGCAACAAGACCTGTTTCAAGACCGTTTCCGTCTCTGGCGACATCTTCGTCCGCCACTAGCTCAAGCGTCTGGTCAAGGTCGGGTCAGTGGACTTCCTTCAGGACGACAGCTGTGGCAACCCGGTACTCGCATACCTACAGTATCATGGAGCGCAGCAGAGCTCGCCCAGTCTGCTGCCGAGCGAGGGGTACACAATGAGCAAGTCGGACAGCACGGTGTTCCGCACACCGGTACTCGAAGATCTCAGGCAACCTCAACCCTATTCACGTGAATCCGTGCTTCGCGGACTTCGCTGCTCTCCCCGGGACAATCACCAGCAGGACAAGTTCTTCCAGTCCCTCAGCAAGGTGCCGCTCGTGGAGCAGTCGTTCGCAATGAGTTCAACAGCGCGAGCATCGTAAGTTTCCTTTTTAAGACGTGTCCCGCGACGCGGGACACGCCCAAAAAAGGCATGCCCGCCCTCCCTGTCCTCTGTGTCGTATTCGTCAACGCAAACATCTGCGTTGTGCCAGACTTTGTCATTGTTGCTCCAACGTCGGCCTTGGCATGTTGACTTCTTTCCCCCTGTACATATGTAGATTGTATTTGTAGATGACAATGGTGATAATTCCATGCATACCAGAATGTTTGTGAGGTGTCTCTAGTTGTGCATGTACGTATTAGAGGACGTCAGCCCCGTATATTGTGCGGGTATGGTGACTATAGAGCGTATTGCGTATTGCGCAAGTGGGTAAGTTGAGGCGCTAGGTGAAGATCGCCTTGGGCGGGAGCCCTCGTTTCTGCCAGCGGTTCTGTTCAAGGCGACAAATCGGCGGTGCGTAGACTCTTGCCACCAATCCACTGCTCGCTCTCTTGCCCTGCAGCATACAAACGGCTTCAAATGCACCGTATTACGGCAGACGAACGGGCACACCTTGTCCAATTGCTCGAGAGCATCCACGGCTTAGATAAGGTATTATATACCTTGCTGATGCGGCTGAAAGGCCAAGATGACCACGAGAAGGCCACAAATGGCGGTTCTGGTACTTCTCACTGCTACTGTATCCTCCTTGAGCTGAATATACTGACTGCCCCTGTTCCTCAGAGAGTGGCACATTGCCTGGCAATGATAGCGCATCCTTACAATTCAAAACCTCGGAACAAAGTGCGTACTTCCTTTACATTGTTGCCAGTACAGTATGCTAAACAAAACCTTGTAAGTACGCTTAGCAGAGCCTTCTCACAATGGGGAATGCTCCCAAGGAGATTCTTCTGGGCCATCTGGCCTCTCTGGTGTGTTGCATCCTTCTTCGTTATGTCTTATCCTGCTCATACTAAATGGTATTAGGCGAACTGTCTACTGGTAACGTGTCGACAGGCATTGGGCCTCAGCGTACTACAAGGCTGAACGCTCACAAAGCCACAAAGCCATATCCTACACCAGGAGAAGACACTGCTGATCCGTCGTCGTCTAGCCATCGGCGGAATGCGCTGCGAGTGCGACAGCGGTCACCCTGCCCTCGAGGTGGCATAGCCTGGATATGCGCACCTGCTGCACCAATTTGGGACCGGAATCCGTTGGACGTCCCACACCACGGATCTCAACAAGTTGTGTCGCGTTTTCTGAGTATACTGACTGCCAACCTTGCAGATTCTGCTCTTCTCGCATGCGCAGCTCAAGTGCAGCAATGCACTCTGTCTCTGCAAGGAACGAAGGCTGATACGATCACTGAGGTCGTCGAACAGTGCCTCGTAGCATTCAACTGCCACGACCTCTCCAACTTCATGCTCATGATGCGCCTCATCCAACTGAGGAGCACTATCAGCAGGTATAGTGCTTTCATATTTGTTTTATGTCTCTGACTTATGTTTTGCACTCACTGTAGCCTTCAGAACCATGAGTCTAAACTGAGCCTGGACAAAATCTGGGCCAGTAAAGTGAAGGGGAAGACTCAAGTGACGAAGAAAACGTTTCAAAACTGGAATGCAATGGCTGGCAAATTTGTTCATGTTGCAGCTGGCGGTGAGTACTAACAGTCTCGTCACAAGCTATGCTTAGTAGCTGACGCTGTGTGCAGGTTCAATATATATATTGATACTGATAGCAGTTCAGAACCTCAGAACGCCGTTGTCTGGAGTAGACGGCCATGCGGCACGTCACATTGGCAATATGCTTAGGTGTCCGGATGGTATTGTATTGTTCTATGTTCATAGCTTGCATGCTCAAGCATTCAACAGATTCTGCCGCCGGTCAAATTGTCAAGAACGTCATCATACCTGCAATATCTCTGTTACAACAGCAGTTTCCCCTATCTCCGGACGCTTTCCTCCAGGAAAGTCAGTCTGATACACCTGGCCAGACCTCCGCTTTGTGCGATCTAGAGCGTCTTGACCTATTCCTTGACTCCCTGAAAACAAAGTAAGCATGCATCTGAATTCCGCATTTCTCTTTCTTAATGGTATTTACAGCTCTTTTCACTTGGTGCCTCGATGTCGCGAGGCATGGGCGTCGTGCTACGGTGTCGAATCACAGCCAACAGCTACTCTACGCTTCCTCTCTCCTCCCCTATCTGATATGAGCTCTCTCCCACCAACACCGCCGCCGTCTTGGCTACCACCATCACCGTCTGTATCGGTTAAGTCTCTGACTCCAGATCACATTGTCATACTTCAGACTCACTATGACGCCGTTCTCCCTGAGAACAAGAAGCCGCCAGCGTTCATGCACGATAGGGAGAAGAACTCCATATGGACCCAGGACGAGCGTGTTCTCGCCAGCAGGGCAGACGTACCAGTAAGCCTGCAAGATCTTGAGAACAAGGTATTGTGTTTGCTTAGAATCAGTTATCTCGTACTGAAGCAAAGATTGCAAAGCTTCAGGAAATGCACAGAAATGGCGAGAAATCTGGCAAGTCACCGTACATTCAGGTGCCCATTGGGCTTGTTGAGTGAGTGAAATTCTCAAAGTCAGCGGTATATGCTAATGGCGCGCCAGGGATACTCTTATAATCCGAGGGCAAGAAGACTATCTGCTCGCATGTGTCTGCACTGCTATGCCTGAAGCTTTAAGGCGCGACCTGACTGACCGCCTCATCGCATGCTTTGACGACAATCCACTGAGGACAGTCAATTCCTCCAGTGCGTCTGAAGGTCAGAGTACTTTTGAAGCTTTACACTTCTCATGGTACAACCGTCATTGCACCACCGTGCGTGTTGTTGTCTTCCTTGTTGTCACTCTGACTCTTAAATGGGCTTAGGGAGAGTCTGCACCGGCCGATGTGCAGCCTATGCTACTGTGTCGTCGATCAGGCCTCTCCAGAACCAACTACGAGCAATTCATTCCTTACATGTCCAAGGACGTCAGCGATCACAACGGCGTATATCAAGCTGTCAAGACAATTCTAAGGGACGTGTTTGATTGGGTTTCTGAAAAGGTGCGCTTGTCCTACATTGGTTTTGCTACATTTGATTACATGACTGGCCTATCTACAGCTCAAGGAAGTTCTTCCACTCGAGTACGAGAGGCTAGATGCCACTGCCTCAGTGCTGCCAGACTACAATGTCTCGCCAGTTCACCCCTTCGTAGGCCTTGTTCTGAACTTCAACATCGCATCAAGAGCGCACAGAGATGCCAAAGACCAAGCTATCTGTCTTGTTCTCCCTGTAGGGGATTTTATTGGCGGTGATTTATGTCTGGTGGAGCCTGGTATAGTATTGCCATTGCGACATGGTGATTTTGGCATATTTCCTTCCTGTGACATTACTCACTTCAACCTACATTATTCCGGTCGTCGCTCCTCTATCGTACTACAAACTGATCGTGAGATGGCTAAATGGACTGCTGAAGGACGCAATGGCTGGGCTACTAATGCATTCTTCCTGTAGTACATCATTATATGTTTCTCTACTTGTACAAGGAAATTCACAGTGTTTCGTACAATCTATAGGAAGCTATCAAAGATCTCTACATTCCTCAAGGCAAATCCGGCGTTTTCAGATGCGCCCAAACACTGGGAGCTTTGGGCCTGGCCTAGGACTCATGTGATGTGTTGTTCTTATTCCAGAACGCCCTACTAAGTCCGATTCCCTCATGCCTTATGTTCTCTGCTCCGCTGTTCCCACCTCTCCTCTCTCTCCTCATACTCCCCTACTGCCACCATGTCTCCCCCAATTGCCTCGACGACAACCGGGCGCCAGCTACGCTCCGACAGCAAGGCTGGCAAGCAGGCGCCTGTGGCGAACAGTTCCAAGACCAAGGCCACCAAGGCCAGTGGGTCCGCAGGCAAGTCAGCAGGCAAGAAGAGGCGCAAGGAGAGCGACAGCGAAGACAGTGAGCTCGAGGCTGCAAAAAAGAAGATGAGAAAAATCCAGGCAGAAATTGAGAAGGCGACGAAGAAGAAGGAGTCTATGCGGAAAGCGAGTAAGTCATATGTTCCTCATTTCATTGAGGTCTCACTCTAGTTAATTAAACAGAAGTACGCCAAACTACTGCAGCCATGGCGGTAGACGAGCAATCTAGCGACAGCGAGGGGGCTGAAAGCGCAGACATATCCCCTCCAAGGCACAAGAGGAGCACGAAGGGTCGCGGTGCCAAGGGAAAGAGTAGCGGTGCGGCTGCAGAGGAGGACGAGGAGGACGAGGAGGAGGAGGAGGAGGAGGAGGAGGACGACGGTGACAGCGGCGACGGCGTGGTCAAGGATGCTCAAGCAACATCGCCTAGAAGATCGCACACGAGCGGTGAGTGCAGGTTGTTCATTACCTGGAAAACACCTCACAGCCGTACCTGTACCTGGTTCAAGGGCAAACTCGCCTTGACGAAGATGAGGCACACCTTGCGAAAGGCCTTGGTAAGTATCGAACACTTGTGCATTGTTGATCTCACCGCTCTACTGCGTCCAACAGGGTCCCCCTCTGTAGAGCCAAGATCTCCAACAAGGAACATACGGTTCGGCCCTCCCATCAAGGCAGGTGCTCGCAAAAAGGGCCGTGTCCGGCTGGAGGCGGAAGCAGTGACGGTGACATATCAATATATATATTTAGTCTACATTGCTAACGACAGTGTCTCCCATGCTTCAGATTGCTGGCAAGGGCAAACCTCGAGGCCGCGAGGAGGACGGCCTCCGCGACCCTGAGGAACATGAGACTTGGCTTAAGAAGCCGGCCTGGTTGGCCACCACTACAGCAGAATACCACGGTGGTCAAGAGCCTTCAACTGGGGACGAGGTCGACGAGCTGGAACCAGAGCATGGTGACAGCAGTGATTCGGATGTCAAGGTAAGTGACCATAGTAGTGTCAGCGCTCAGCGCTGTTTTTCTCACTTGGGTTCCACAGATTGTCGCATCTTCCAAGGACAAGGGCAAGGCGAAAGCCGGCAGCAAGGGGAGGAAGAGCCGCTCCAAGGCAAGGGATGACAGTATCTTCAAGGGAGACTCGCGCGGAAGGGTAATGCTCCGGGAGCTGCCCGCGGAGGTGCGCTCCATTGTCAGCCGAGCTAACACGTTCCTCCGCCTGCGGATCTCCCTTGAGCATGCGTGGACGCAAGAGAAGAAAATAACTCACGACATCCTGCCGGAGAAGCACATCATCATCCAGGACGCTATTGGCGACGTTTGGGAGATGGTAGCTCGGGATCGAAAGGATCGGAAGGAGCGGAAGGAACGCGAAGGCAATGAACGGTACCTCAAGCACCTCGAACTGGGGTTTGACAAGCTCAATAACCCTGAGGAAGGTGCGGATGCTCGCAAGGATGTGTGCAACCTGGTACGTGTGTTGCGATGCAGGTCGCCAGTGCTCATTTCATGCTCGTAGCTCTGGACGGGCGCGGCACAGCTGCGCAACCAGGTCAAGAAGGAGGCCAAGAGCGTTGTCGAGGACGCATATGGCCTCAAGAACCTGCCGGAGATCCAGAGGGTCTCGGCGGCGCTCTTCCTCCTGAAGTATAACACTCAGGGCAACAATGCCATCCCGAACTTCGTGTTCTCGGACGTCAAGCTGAGCTGGGAAGGGGATGAAGTGGATACTAGGGTAAGTGTTTGCAAACTCTCACAAGCTCTACTAAACACCGTGCAACCGTGCAGGAGAGCACAGTGAATCGCAAGCAGCCATTCCAGCACGCAGCAATCTTCATGTTAATCGTGCAGTACTGGTTCAGTAGCCAGCGCAAAGGACTCCTGCAGGCGCACTGGCCATCATCGAAGATTGCAAAGGAGAGGTTCCTTGAGATGCCGGACAACCTCATCGTGTTTGCGTGCAACGCAGTGAGTAGTATTTTTTTTGCGTGTGCATTACATACCATACATACTAACATATGTACACTAGATTGAGACTGCATTGGTGGACATCGCCACCAGCGTGCATCAATTCACGAACAAGGTGTATGCACCTAAGTACGTGTTTATACTAGCACACCCTATCATTTTGTCTGACACTTCATAGGTGGGCCAACCTGATGGATCTGCTCAAGGTCATGAAGAGTTGTGCCCCTGCAGTCCATTCCAGAATCAAGGAGTTCATCGCGAACAATGTCAGGTAAGCTTCATTTGACTGGAAGTATTCAGCACTAGTACTGACCTTGGGCTAGGAATACGGTGGCAGCCCAGGCTGCTGGGCAGAAGCAAAAATTGCAGGAAGATGCAGACGCCGAAGGCGAAGGGGACTTCATGTCCTGGAAGGAGATAGAGGTGACGGGTGTTGCTGGACCTTCTGGAGTGCAAGGTGTGTTGCGCTCAACAGTAAAAGTATTTAATTGACATTCAAAACCTCTGCCTCAGCTTCATCTGTCGCTGGTGCCGCACCACCTGTAGTAGCTACTGCTGAAGCTGTGGGCCGAGTGCCCTCTGGCACTGCACCCACCTCATCCAGCCCTGCTCCCTCCACCTCACATTCTGCTGCACGCGCATGTTCACTTGCCGCCTCACCCGTCACAGCTGATACACATGCCCCAGCTGCCATTACCTCCTCCGCCGCCAGTGCCTCCGCCGGTGACCCTGCACAAGTTCACTCATAGGTGAGTGCAGTCATTGAGAGGTGGCAGAATCATGGCTAACATCACTGATAGATTAATTATTGCAGGGCCTTACTGTGTATGGTGTACTGGTTCTGTTGCGCACTT
>MPVS01000373.1:0-20315 GCA_001931775.1 Fomitopsis pinicola
TCATGGCAAATATATACTTTTGGTCCTCTGAAAGACCAATTTGGCAGAACTCTTCTTGCCAAGGTAAAGGAGTTTTTCCTGATGGAGGAGGATCCTGGACGCGATGGAGGACTCGAGAGTGAAGTACGGAGGGCGGGCGACGAGGCCGATGAGGCGAGAGAGGCAGTCACATGTGACTCCCCGGTCACAGTTAGTCACGTGGTTGAACTTTTTTGTTCAAGTGTCCAAACAATCCAATCTTATTTTCTGTTCAGATGCGAAGGGAAATAGCCCATGCACACACAACATAATCCAACTAAGTGAGTACATGGTCATCTCCACGTATAGTGACTAGGCTACGGAAGGTGGATGTGAAAAGTGTCCCGTAGCAAATGGAAGGAGACCCTGGAAGGCAACCGTGTACAAAACTACATAGATGTGTATAGGTATGGGGTAGAAATACAGTGAGCCGATGCATGAAATATTCTTGACGAGCGATACCGGGACGGAGAGACGGACATGCTAGGCGCGGACAACGGAACATGCACATGAAGTGGCCCGTGGCGGCGGCGGGGGTAGGGGGGCAAGGGGAAATGCAAGAGACGATGGAGAGCAGAGAATAGCCACGAACCAGATGCGGGGAGATGCCGCAAGAGGGTCCTGGTGCAGAGCAAGCAAGTCCAGAAAGGAGGGCCGCGCGCGCAAACAACCGCGCAGCGACCAAACATATAAGGCAGAACGTAAGAGAATATGAGACATAACGAGCGCCGCCGCATAGCTACCACACGCACGGAGTCGCGTGCGAGTACCAGTCCTGGGCCTTGGTCGAGGACGCCTTCTTCACTGCGGCCGACGACCGCTCCGCCGAGCGCGCCGGTATTGACGGCTTCTTCGCAGCCGGAATCGAGTCATACGTATTCGACCGCGAGAGCGACTTGCCGGCCACATTCTGCAGCGGAGGCGGGACGACAGCAACGACGGATTCTTGCTCGAGAGCGTGCGGGGTCCCGTGCGTGCTGTGCGAAGCGATGCGAACGTTCGCATCGACGAATCCGGGCGGCGTCGATGGCGACGCGGACAAGGCGGGACTGGTCGACGTCGAGTACGACTGCTCCGGGGTATCGGGTGTGTCGGGACTCGTCGGTGGACTGGGGTAGGCCGCGCTGGTCTCCACAGGCATGGGCGTGGGCTTCGGTGGCGACGTCGATGGATGTGCAGCGAAGCTCGGGGGCATGTTCGATGTGGCGCCGTATGGCGTCGTCGAAGGCACGGGGGTCGGTGCAGGAGATGGGAGGACGTACGTAGGGTAAGGGCCCTGGCCCTTGAAATCCCGCCGTACCTTCGCTTCGAACTCCTTCAGGGCCTCCGGCTCAATGTTGAGCTGCCACTCAAGATAGGAGCACATCTCCCGCTCCATTTGGTTGATCTCGCGGAGAGCGAACATGGCCTGACCGACGATACTCCAGGACTTATTCGAGTACGTGTCGTCGCAGATAACCTTCGATGCAATCATGAAGGCCGAGATGAAGAGTCGGTGGCCCGATGAGCCGCGGGCGGCAGGAAACCGCACTTTTAGACGTTGAAGGAGGTATAGAGCGGCGAAGGTGACTGAGGTATGAAGTCGTGTCCGATGCAGCGCATACGCGATACACGATAAACAGCGCAAGAGGAGGCGACGGCGCTGGAGGATTCGCAGTGGAAAGGGGAGGCGACGGCGCTGGAGGATTCGCAGTGGAAAGGGGAGGCGACGGCGCTGGAGGATTCGCAGTGGAAAGTGGAGGCGACGGCGCTGGAGGATTCGCAGTGGAAAGGGGAGGGAGGTCCGGTCACGCAAACAGATGCGTCACGAACCTGGAGAAGAGCTTCGCTGTCTCCTCATGGCTATAGTTAGGGTCAGACTGGGAAAATGGTTTAGACACTTATCGATGCAACCTCACGACGTGACTTACTAGGTCTGAGGTCCACTCGCGCCGTTATACCGTGCTGGCGTCGGCGCTCGCGTGGAGTTCTTGTTCGCTCTCCAGAAGGGCGACGGATGCGCGATCGGTAGGAGGATGCTGCGGTCGACGTACGACAGGGGAGGACGTACGTGGGGTAGGGGCCCTCACCCGTCAAATTCCGCCCGTACCTTCGCCTACGACCTTCTACTCAATGTTGTGTTCCCTCCCCAGACCCTGTTCCATCCCCAGACAAGAGCATAGCTCCTGTGCCATCTGCTTGAGCTCGTGGGGCGCCAGGCCCCCGTATACTGTGAAGCTGCTGATGAGCCACCTTTCCGTACCATCGCGGGTCGACGTACGGGGTGTAATCCCACTTGTCCTCGTTATCCTTGCGCATTTTCGCAAAGACATCGGCGCACTTGTCACCTAGTGCATTGTACATCGCAACTTTCTTGCAAACGTATGCACGCGCGCCATGAGACAAGTCTGTGCGGGTCAGGAGCGCTTCCCATGCTGACGCCATGCTTTTGAAGCCTTGGTGGGTCCTCTTGAATTCAGCGTGTAACTTGTTCACCTCTTCGTTGATCCGATCTACCTCGGCGCGGGCCCGAAACCACTGTACTCGATCCACTATTGATACGTTCAGCACGGCACGCTGATCCGGCTACAGTACACTCACCTTCTGACTGCCAAGCTGCAGCATCGCCGGTACTGCTCCACGGGGGCGTAACTGTCCAAATCCATGAAGCCTCGTCCCGGCTGTCTCCCTGTTCTCGCGGTTTCTTCCAGTTCCGGCTTCTGAGGTCTTTCTTCATGTCGATAGCGGGGAGGTCGTCGATGTCTGTCGATTCGGAGAGCATGAGGAGGCGGTCTCGGTTGTAGTTGAACACCTCTGCCAGCAATTGTGTCCGCCCAGCTGCGACGCGCACTTGTGTCTGGGCCCGGGTGTTGTCTTTCTGGCCACGCGCATGTTTCCTCTTGTCAGCTAGGAATGCACCTTGATGGTTGATCGATAGTTTGATCGCTTGAAGTAGATCGTGGGCGTGGCCCAGGCGTATACGGTGCTCGAAAATTGCCAGGGCGCTCAGACCCAGCTCGTCGCGCTCGACACAGGTGAAATCCGAGGGAAGGGCAAGAGGCTCTTCCTCTGGCGTACCCGCTTCATCGTCATCTTCATCGTCAATACCGCCTGCATCGATCTCCGGGAAGTCCATGTGCGGGAGCAGCGCCGCTTGCATCTCGCGCCACTTATCCAGCTCTTGACGGAGAATGCGTCGATTGGAGCTGGCGCCACTCACCGCGCTCGCTAGAGCATGGGAACTAGACGAATGCTTCTTGCGAATCTCGTACCTAGGATTATTTAGAGCCTGTCTACATCAATATAACGATACTTACTGTTTTTGCTCAATTGCGAGGGCCATGCGGAAATAATTTGTCGTGCCCAGGGGTACTTTGTCTGCAGCGGCCGTAGTGAAGATGGAATCGGGCTGTATCTCTAAAGCCGCCAGTTCCTCGTAGGCTTTACCCGCGCTAGGCACTGGGG
The DNA here is from genome assembly GCA_001931775.1 of Fomitopsis pinicola. Lineage (NCBI taxonomy): Eukaryota > Fungi > Basidiomycota > Agaricomycetes > Polyporales > Fomitopsidaceae > Fomitopsis > Fomitopsis pinicola. Next base: position 3,463 of record MPVS01000373.1, read on the forward strand.
GTCATGAGCAAATGTATAGCTACAGAGACGTTGAGTACATTACCTTTGTTTTCATCGAGCATATATACACTACGCAACGTGCTCGCCGTGCTACGCGACTTCTTACTGCGCTTGCGCCCACCACCTTTCGACAGCGCGGCGATGCGATCATCTATCCCCACCGCTGTGCGGGCCCATCCTTGGGTGGCCTCCATCTTCTCCCAGACGGCGACACTGTCGCCCGCGACCCGGGTGAGCGCGTCATAGACAGCATTCTTCTGTTCTTGGAGCTCGAAAGCCTCCCTGAGTTTGCGCGCGAGGAAGGTCGCTACCAATGGCACTAATGAGAATGTTATTTATCAAAGGCGAGAGCGCGACGTACCTGCCCTTTCCATCTTACACCAATTCCAGTAGTTATGGATCATGTTGAGGGCATCGTGCCGATGCCCTGAACTCATCTCCCGCGTGCTTAGGCCAACTTGATTGTGTTCCGCCCATGGATGCTCGACACTCTCGCCGTGTGACAACCCAGCACCCCAGGTGTAGCAGAGAGCCAGAACGATCTGACAAATCTCCTTGTGTGCGAGGGCGTGGAGCTTCGGTAACAGCAGTTGCATGCGATCGAGGAGGGGGACTAGGTGAGGGTAACGAGATTCGAATCGTTTGCGTAGATTCACCCCGTAGATGCACGCGACGTCGTACGTGAAGATGAAGTGTAGCACTTCATCTAACCCTCGCAGGGCGCCCGCCAGGGCCAAGTCCATATGCCCATATCTGTCATGAGATCGCATTTGAGACAATGTGCCTGTCATCGAGTGTAGGGACGTACCTTTCACCTTTCTGCAAATCTACTATCGCCTCCGGCCGGAAGCAGCCGTGTCGAATGCAGATGACTGCAACGACACCACTGACGTCAAGATTGCGGAATTTACCGGGCCGCTGAGCCCTTCCTACTTTGAATCCACTGCATGTTTCGGGCTCACGGAGTATAAGTGGCCACCCTGCTTGGGCGTTCGTAGACAAGAACTTACCGGCGGTTCGATTTCTACTTGGTCGAGGCATGTCTTCATCTTCTCGCGATCAACGAAATATCCGACGCCTTCCGAGAGACTAACGTCCTCCGGATCGTCGTGTTTGGTTTTCTTTTGCAATCCATGGTTGCCATCACCACCCAGCTCGCATGCGTGTATGTAGCTGCAGTACTAGTTAAACTAGTAACACAGCTTTTCGATATGGGACTCACGCAAGCTCGGAAGGGGTTTCCTTCCAGTTGGCGGGCATATTGAAGCCCGGCCACGGACACGCGAGGCATGGAACGGTTAGGGAGGTTGGACGGTTAGGAAGTGATAGGCCGTGATGTACGCTGGCACGTTTCACAGCAGTCAAGTGCTGCCACAGGCGTCCGGCAATGTTGAGCTCTCGATAGCGGTTCTACTTGACGTTTCAGCATCACCCTCAGGTGTCCAAGATGACACACTCACTTTCACGGCACGCGTCCCAGTGTTATCGGTGAGTCTATACAGTGCTTCGAAGAAATCGTAGGCGCTCTTCTTCGATGTGAGGAAATGAAGATCCCACTGGCGCAGCAAGTCGAACGTGAAGACACTCTCGGGACGATCGAGGGTTGCAGGGAATAAACGAGCACGGAGTAGTTGAGATACGGTATTGTGCACGGCCCCACAACCACACTCGTGTATGCGTACACGGTGCACACCGTTGGTGTGGGTGACTGTGTACATGATCGGCCGATCGGCCGGCCGGAGGGTCGTGCAGGGCAGCCCCTGGTGGCCGAGGTAAAGAGTCAGGCCCAGCTCGGACAAGTCTCGTTTGTCCAAGCAGCGCCCGTTAGATTCCTCGACCCAGTGAAAGGGCAGCAGGCGGTGGGACTGCACGAGACAGTCAGGGCATTGAAACGCGCCTTGCACGCAGTCACGGCAGCGCGTTGTGGCGCGTGCTCGGCCGCAAGCACATCGAAGGTCTTCGCCAGGGGGTGCTTCGGCTGCAAGAATGTCTTCGAGGATGTCTGGGAAGCGTGGTTTCCACCCTTCAAGAACCTTGGATATTCCCGACTGGACGGGCCCGTGAGCGACGAAAGAACAAAGAGAGTGTAGGCAATACCTTCACGGTGCGCTTGATAGGCTGCTCTTTTTCCGCGCCCTCAGCGTCCTCGACAAGCGTTTCCAACGCTACTGGCAGCTCCGCAGGAAGCGACGACGGGGCGGGTTGGAACCCCGGGCTTGCTAGCCGTGCCCGTTTAGGTGGAGCAGGGTGAGTCGCCTCATGACGAACCGGGGACGCGAACTGAGGGCGGCCATGACCCGTATAAGTGACCGCTTGCGACGTTCCAAGGTGTAGTGGGGCGATGGATTCGATATGCGCATGGGTGCGCTTTGTACGCCGTCGTCTGGGTGTGTTCATTGCAGCGGGTGGACGGAGGGGGGGACGGCGCAGCTGCTCCTGGTAGATGCGAAGACCACTACTGTCGTAGGATGCAAATAGAGGTAAGCTTGAGTATCAGTCACGACTACGTACGAGGGGCAGACGTACACGAGACTATGTCGGCTGCAAGAGGATTGGTTCTCACTAGGCTAGCTGTATACACCGACGCCGGCCACGCAGGAAAGCGCGATGGGACCGAATATGGCGCAAGGCCGGGGACGAAGAGCCATGATTCTCGGCGTATGACATCCTTCGGCGCAGGTTCTCTCAGCTGGCGTTTGGCGGTCATGCGTCACGGCTGGGATGTAGCTCCATTATCTCCATCAGAGAAGCAGATAATGTAAGTACGATCGGACTAGAACTTCAAGACGATGAAACATACCCATTGATGAGTTGGTGCGGACTTGCACGCGGGATCTAGATGACGGGTGAGTGGCCCATCAAGCCGATATTGCAGAGCTGCCGGCATATTTCTGTCGTTATTGACGACCGTCGCCGAAGCAAAGTCTGGGATGTCAGAACCGAGGGGACTCGATTAGGGTGAGCGTACTCACCGAGATATTCATCCCTCGCCTGGCCAACTGTCAAGGTATGCACACACACCTCCATGTAACCGCTCCTCCCACGCAGCCCGTGTTTCATGTCATGTACACTGGACGAGCCAAGAGCGTGCATACAGCATACGCTTGGCGAAGCTCACAGTGAATTGTAGACCAAACATTCTAAGCGTTCGATGCTCACCCTGACGACGTCTCGACCTTCACTTACAGAGCCGTGGGACATAGCTTGTATTCGATGCTGTCGGCTGATACGAGAAATCAGACGTCGTACTGCGAGGTAAACGCACGCCAGTTCCGTTCCTACAAGTCGGCGAGCCGGGGGCGCAACCGTCGATAGCCTGTGCTTGCAATTCGCAGCAACACCTCGACCGCGGGAGACCCCACGGGAGCATGTTGTGCCCAGACGGGGCGAGAGTGGCTGTATAGCCCCCTCGCACACGCGCCGCTTGAGGGATTTTGAGTTTAGGCAGCAGAGACGAAGAGATTGAGGGAGCGGATGAGCGGATTGGTGTAGTTGGGATTAGGGTTGGAACGATCTGAGCGCTTGCGCCTGGTGGGCACGTGAACAATCACATTCCCACAGTTCGTGTCATCCAGTGGCTAATCCTCTCCTCTCCTCCACGCTCGAACGGATTATCTCACTCGCACCCGCTTCCTCCGTCGAGGACCTCAGCAATACCGGACTTCTGCACCTTACCAGAGTGGCGCGATCAGGGTATACACCCGAAGTCGCCCCTCTTCCCTGGCTGTGTGCGCGCGAAAGGGTTACCTTCCGTCGCCCGGCTTCCTCGACATACGCCCTCGCACGCTCTCGCCGCCGTGTGGACCGATACCAGCTCCATATAGGTGTGTATCTACTATACTCACGCCGTGCACTCATCTTTTGGAACCTGCTCGTACGATAGACTATACCCTTCGCCGTGCCCCGATTGACTAACGTCCTGAAACCTCTGTATGTCGCACTTTATGCCTACCTCCTCATTGCACATCTCGTCTGAGCAGAATATATATCAGCACCGCGATATGTCCGACTTCACGGTAGCAATCGGCATGCTAGGAGGCTCTAGGCGACATACGGGTGCCGCCAGCGCTCAGGAGCGATCGAACATTGGCGACGGCTTACCCGTTTTTCCAAATGACGCATTGCGGACTCTGCAACGCTCGCAAGAGCCGGACGTGGAGGAGCATGTCCTACGTGAGACGCCTGAGCTATTCCAAGGTGCGCGCCAAGCCTTTCGCTTTGCTTGGCCACGGCTAACGAATGCACAGGCTCCAGTTTCCGGTGGTGCGACGGCCGCATTGCTGCCGAGTGGAAAATGGATAGGCGGGCGATCGTGACGACTGCCAACGCGTCCTGGATGCCCGAGTTTCCGGTGGCCTCATCAGAGCAGAGTTGCACGCGAGTGGACGGCCGGTGGGGCGCGCAGGAGTACACAGTGTGGCCCCAATTGTATCATCCCCGCGTCGTACACCATTGTTGTATCCCTTGCAAGGGCGACGCAACTCCTGTATTGCACTTCGACGCCTCGGCGTTGTGGGATGCCTTCACGCCCGAGCATTGGGAATGGGACGTCGATTGCGGCATCCCGGATCTGGGTCTTCTCAACGCTGGTCGCCTTCGCGTGCTCGCGAACTGCGCCACCTCTGTCATCGAACGCTTCAAGGGTTGCGGCTGCAGCGACAGCGACAGGAAGTTCGGCACGCATCTCGCAGCGACCATCCGCCAAGGTATCGACCGCCTGCGTGTCCTGCCTACCTGGAGAACAAACACGCTGGCGCTGGCCGCTCACGTCCAACGGCTCTCGCTTGAGCTATGCGGCCTCATCGTCCTTTACGACGTCGTGCAGCCGCGGATCAAGAACCCCTCTTACATCGCCAAAAGACCCCTCCCCATACGCGGCGCGTTCACGGCTGATGCAGGCACTGCCGAAGGTCTCCATCGCTTAGGGGTGCCGGTGTGGTTCATCCAGCCACTAACCACCCGCGTGCGCGTCCTCAGAGTGGTCACGCCTACCCCCGTCTCCGCATTGCTGAGCGAGGAGGCCTCTCAGCCAAGGTTGCCTTGGGGCACTGGCGATCTCGCTGGTTTGGTTCAGCACCCTGGCGCGTGGCCATTCAAGATGCAAGAACAAGCCCTTAAGTGCTTGTTAGATGCGACACTGCCACCTCTTCCTACGGACGACCTCAAAGGGCCTGATGCGCCTCCGTCGAAGCGCCAGCGCGTGTCGGGCGACAACACGACTCCTACCGCGAAATCCACCAGGGCGCAGCGCCGGCCGACCCATCGCGGAACGCGTAGCGCGGCACCAACAGTAGAACCACACCCCTCGCTTCGGTACCGCGCAGACGACGTGGGCGAGATCCCGTCGCTATGGTCGCAAGCCCTTGCGGGTATTGGCACGCTGCCAACACCCGCAGTTTCATCGGCCTACTTCTGGCCGCCGCCGTTCCTGTTTCAAGGGGTCGGCCAGAAGAGTGACCGCTATTACCATAACTACATCCGAATCAGGAAGTTCTGCCGGCAGCGGCTCTTGGACCCGACAGTCGGGGGGAACCCTTTGCGGATCGTGGAATGGCGCGACGCTCTGTGGGGTGACTATCGCGTGGATGAGGTCCCGATCTCTGGTTCATCCGCCGCTGTCAGCAAAGAACGGCGCCAAATTCAGCAGAACGTTCGGTCCCTGTTCTCAAGCACGGCGGGCCTACCCTCGTACGACGCGGACGGGACGGTGCAGTGGGGTGATGTTACCCACAGCCTGGAAAGCCTCAAGGATGCACGTATCCGCGTACAGGTGTTGTGGGAGGTTCACGAGGTCAGCTGGCGGAGTGAATTGCTCGCGCTGGATGCAGCACTGACGGGGTCACGCGAATGGGCCACTCTACAACGTTGGGAGCGAGAGCACATGGTTGCCGCCGTCTTCGCCGATGGAACTGGTCTACGCGTCGTGCCTGACTGGGAGGGTGGCGAGAGACCGATCGCATTTTGGGCGCAGCCGCCGCAGCCGAGCTGGGAAGCCGGCCGGCGTAGTTATCGGGAACTCATTCGTGTAATGGCAAGGTGGCCGGGACTTCCGAGCGACTTGAGGATTTTGCCAGAAAGCCTGGTTATGCTTGAACCAGGTGAACTTTCGCGTCTAGAGCTCGTCGTCCTCAAGTTTTACGTTACGTCGTTTGTACGCGTGTTCAATCGTCTTCCAATTTCTCCTGCTGTACTTCCGTCTGATTGGTTGTAACATGTGTAATGTACGCGCTGTGTATCTCTTGGACTGTACCAATGTAATATTGTGATGATGCTCCGAACGCGCAATGTAATACCTCTAATCTAACCTTCTTTTCACAGGACAACACGAACCCGTGAAGTCTGAATGAATATATAAGGAGCAGTGCACGTTCGCGTCATGCCGTGCCGTGGTCACGTACCGCTCAACATGCCCACCCTTCGACAGCAGGTCAAGGCGATCATCGACTCAAGTCTTCCCCCCCTCCGAACGCTCGCTCGGGACTTGGAGCCGTGCCTTACCTTACCGGCTGTGCGACACCTACCAGTCGTAGGTGTTAGACCGGGCCACACGTTGGGCAAGATCTATGGGATTGTAAGTGATACCCATCACATTGGCCCACATATTGACGAGCGTATTTGCAGTGCACCCTACCCACTGATCACCAATGCGCAAATCATAAGAAGCTCTCCCCCGTCCAGCTGCCTCCCAATCGACTCCGTATACTCGGTGAGCGCGTCAGGGCTCTCAACGGCGCTCTACAAGACGAATACGTTGCTGCGCATATGACCGAGCACGCCGACGGCCCGCTGCCTGCTCCTGGTCGTCCGCATCTCCGCACAGCGGTTGTGGACGCACTGATTTATATCCAGGTAATGTTGTATGCTGCACAATGGTACGAAAGCGGCACTGATACCTTGGTAGGACGGAGAACCCCCCATTTCGCTTCAGTTGGAGGCTACCGTGCGCGGCAAGCTGCTGGAATTCGTATTCCAGCAAGACATCACTCGCGAGATCCTGGCGGTCAATCGCGCCGTTACGTATGAGTCGTACAACACCCGCCTGGACCAATTCGTCTCGTATCCCCGCTCCTACGACAAGCGTTACATATTACCCAGAGACGTACTCATATACCGCCGGTCGGACGTTCGGAACTGTCCTCGAGTTCGCGAACTTGTTGGTCGGTTTGCGCCGAACGATGTAGGATGGGGCGAGGAGATGGATGAGAGCAGCGAGGGCGACGATGAAGACAGTGATGATGACTACCCGCGACCCCTGCCGTCACTGATCGCGCATGCGGCTTCGGCGTCGCGTCGTGGCTCGAGCACTGAGGCCGGGAGTCCGGCAGTGACCCCTCGCCGGTCCTTGCGACTTCGGCAGCGCAGCGCGAGCCGCGCATCGACGTGCGTTACGCCTCGTAGAGCGGTCTCAGCCACGAGCTCGGCTCTGAGTACCCCGGGCGGAGGGAAGCGCAAGCGGATTCTCGCTGGCGGTTCTTCGGCGCGGAAGCGTCCCCGTATTTCCGGCACGGTCATCTCGCACATGGTGCTAGGGAGGGACGGCGAGATTTGGGAAATGGTGGACGAGGAGATATCAATCAGGATGTCCGGCTAGTTACTGTTTCGGCTGTCCACAAATTACCAACCCCCACTTACCGAATATTGCAATCACCGTTGCCAGGTGATGCCGGGTGCAGCGGCAGCACTTCGTAGGATCGAGAGGATCGAGATTGAGATGAAGGATGGGGAAATGGCTAATCCGGTTAGCCCAATTCCTCGCGTTTGCATGCGTAAACGTGGCTAACACGAGCTCCTGAGGAATATAAATCCAACACACTATCTACGGGTGATCCGTTGGACTTTCCATCGACTTTGCCCTCGCGTTACCGGTTCACTCTCAATCCGTGCGATGACCGAATCGACACCCGCCTCTTCCCCCACTGCGTCGCTGCGTGCCAGTCCTGACGACACCGCATCTTCCCAAGCGCCAGCCCCAAAGAAGAAGAAGACGTCCTGGAAACACAGCGAGCTCAATGGGATACTGAACGCACATTATGCGGAATGGATACGCATCCCACTGCGTGCACCGGAGCGGAAGCTCTTGATGGACAAGATCCAAGAGGAGGTTGCTGCGTCTCCCCATTGGAAGCAAACGACCGACCTCCAAAAAGTGAGCCCCACCGCTGCGTGATTGCGTGTACTTACGTACTGACGACGAATTCTAGGCTGTTGGCAACTATTACAAGAACAAGCTCGCAAACGACAGGAAACGCGGCCAGTCGAACAACTCACTTGACAACCCCGACGAGCCGGGAGGGGATGACGCCGTCACCATCCGAAGCAAGGATCTCGTAGGACCGGGACGTTCGAAAGGGGCGTCCGAACTATGGGCGGAACTACCGGCAAGCAAGCTCCTCATCGAGGAGGTCTTGAAGGAGATGAAGGCGGAGTCTGGCGCGAAGGGACGGTGGGCCTCAGCCCGCGCTGTAGCATTCGCCAGGCAGCCGGAGGTCGTCAGGCAGGCGTGGACTACGAAGGCGACGGAACCCCTCTCTCAAGAGGAGATCACCGCGATCGTCGAAGAGTAAGTCTATACGAGGCACAGGGATATTGCTTTGTACTAACGAAACTAATCAGGAACCGCTCGACGTTCCTGTCGCAAATCGGACGCCTGCTGCAGAGCACGATCGGCCTCACCGACAAGGGCGTAGGCGATGTTTCCTACTTTCTGCGTGTGGGCGTTAGAGAAGGCAACGGGGAAGTGCGCGCGTACACGTAAGTGTCTTTACACCTCACTGCGTGCCCAGATATTGACAGCACGTAGGATATCCGCGGGTGCTCAAGCAGGTGCTCAGAGCTTTCCTCAATATGCTGGAGGGCTTGCTGCTGAGGGTGCAGAATGGCTGGGCTACTTGGACAAGGCCCTTCGTGAGTGGTCTTTGATAGCACAGTCGCGCCACTAACGATACCGACCGACTTACAGCTAGGCCCCTCATTGGCTTAAAGGAGGGTATCACATACGAAGACGGATGTCCGATCCTACCGCCATACAATGCCGCCTGGGGCCTCAACATCATTCATGAGAAGATAATTCTTTTTTTTCGCGCGTGCTGGGGTGAGTACTGGGTCGCGTAGTACCTATTGTCCTCGCTGATGCATTGCAACCCTTCAGAGTATGCGCACAAGGCGGTGCGCCCTGTGCCGCTACTCAGCACCGAGGTAATCAAGACGGAGCTTACTGCTCGTTCGTGGCCCGTACCAGAGTTCCCTGGTGAGACCGCGGCGTCGGAGGTAACGGAACCAGAGCAGCTCGCGCAGCTCTCAATGCTATGGGCAAGGATTCTCCGGGAGCAGCGGACGCCCAAACGGTTTGGTTTTGACGACATCAGCACGGAAGGTATGGTTCTATTGGGCACATGGGATGTGTCATGGTGCTGATGTACACATCCAGAGTCTAATTCTCATGCGAGCACTAGCGGCGGCGGTCAGATGCCTACGGGTGGTTCCATTCACGCCAGTCGCGAGGACGACGGGGACAGCCACAGCACAGACGACGAAGATGAAGACGGCAGAGAAGAAGAAGATGGCTATGGAGAGGATGAGGATGAAGGCGAGCAGGGGGAGGACGGGAATGAAGTGGAGCAGGGACAGGATGGGGATGAAGCAGAGCAGGGAGAAGACAAGGATGAAGAAGTTACCGAAGCTACATCGGCCGCCGCTCGCAATGACTCGGAGGAGGATCAGCGCGAGATCGCTGCCACTGGTGTGAGCCTGCCCGGCAGTGCTCCTACGCGCCCTGAAGACGACGGTGCACGCGAGGAGGTGCCCGGACTCGAAGGTATGATGTAGTCTCTTCACGCCGAGCCCGCCCACTGACGATTTGGCATTAGCTACTACTGTGGCCGGCTCGTTGACGCAAGCGATACAAGACGTCACTATGGTAGACAGTGGTGCAGATGATAAGGCACCGTCCAAGAGGAAACGCAAAGCCGTGAGTCAGGATGTCGAAGGCGACGTTGCACCGTACGTATGACGTGAAGTTGATTTCTGAAAGTATCTAACTGTCAGTGCAGAGTCGTTGAGAAACGTCGGAGCACTAGGCTCTCGGGTGAAGCGGAGACGACCAAGCCGGTGCACCAGTCAGTTCGAAAGTCCGCGCGCCAGGCTACCGCTTCGTGAGTGCTTAACAACTTGCTCGATTAGTGCATTGAATGTTCGTGCATAGGTCCAGCCGCGGTGGTAAATCCAAGGGCAAAGGGCGTGCCTGATCGCTGCAGCACCCTCTCCGAGCGATCATGTACACGGACGGTTTAGAATGACGTCGATGTATTCTGTTAGTCGGTACTTGGACTGACATAATCACTACTTCTGAATGAACATGAGGACCCTCCGAGCTTTGTCGCGCCCGCATTTCCATCCCCATCGCCCCGGAGGCCCCACGCCGATGCCCGTCGATACCGAGCACAGCCTACTCGACAAGCTGGGTCACACCCAAGCAGTCGTATCCGACGTCCACCAGCTCCGACTCGTCCTCGTCCCCGTGCCCGTCGACGCTACCTGAGTTCGTCGGCATCACCTCGCACAGCGCGCACGGTACGCCGCACGCTATCGAGCAACAATCGGTCGTCTCCGCTGCAGAAGGTCGAGCCTGTACGAGTCGATCCACGCTGCGAAGAAGACGTCATCGTCGAAGACGCAGGACTGGTACGCGCACACGACGCCGAACGTGTTATAGCTATGCAGCGGCGCTCTTCGGGGTCTCATATTCTCTGGCAATCCCGCGCATAAGTTTGGTCGCTGTGCCAGTACGGACGCGCGGCCATCGTGGCTCCTTTCCGTACTTGGTGGCTCTGCACCAGGACCCTCTTGCCGCATCTCCCCGCATCTGGTTCGCGGCTCATCTCTGCTCCCTGCTCTCTGTCTTGCATTGTCCCTGGGCTTCGTCGCCGCCGCCGTCACGCGCTACTTGTCTTCCGCGGCCGCGCCTTGCATGTCCGTCTCTCACTGTCTCCCCGTGTCGGTCTCGGTCGGTCAAGATTATCATGCCTCGGCTGACTGTACTTCTACTCCATACCTATACACATCTATCTCTAGTCGTACACAGTAGCCCTTCAATTTGCTACTTGCCATGGGACACTCTACACAGCAGTTACATTACATACTGTTGTTGCCACAGGCCGGCACTATTTCCACTTACCTCCACAGGTTCCGGTTACATTTTATATACATCCTGGACCCTGCTCATATATAGTACTAAGTATATCTAGCAGTTAGACACTACGGGCGATGCCCAGACGTGCCGCACTTCTGGACGTCGACGTTGCCTCCTATGGGCGCCTACTGCGTGGGTCTGTCACGTGGTGACTGCGACTTTGCGTGTCGCCACTTTGGGTGCTGCCATCGTATCTCCTAATGTCTACGCACCTCAGTGGACTTCCCAGCTCTCCTGCCTCGGGCCAGCAACGCGAGCTATCTCGCCATCATCTTCCTATGCGACTGGCCGCCTGGCCATGGCTCCTTGGCCGCGTGCTCTTGTGCAGCTCGAACGCGACGAACACAACCTTCGGATTCGCGTCGTGACGCGTGCAGTGGACGACCGGCTTGCTTCACGGCAGCTCTAGTGAAGACATGAATGCATGAGTCACGGTGGAAAGAGGGAAACTGGGGCACTCTGGTAAGTGTCATCCTGCACCACCCCGTACGAATTGGACCACGGGTACTTATACGTGTAGCGCCTCTTCAGATCATTCAATACAACATGCAAGCACCGAGGCGCGACAATGGCGACGCTTGAGTGGATCAGAACTGTGCGCGCGGCGGTAAGCCAGCTTCTGTCAGCCTGGGCACTCATATTGACGGGACGGCATTGCATGCTTCGTCGAGCCGCCCCTGGAAGATCGGCCCCACTTGTCGTGTTTGAGCACGCACTCGCCTCGTCTCCCTCAGCCACGGTCCCACCTGGGAACTCCAATACGCGGGTCAGCGCGCAGTAGGTCGCGACGAAGTGGGTCGGGGTTGGGAACGAAGGTGATAATGCACTAGCTTGGGCCCAACCCAAGTGCGAGGTGAGTGGTTCCACTTCGGCTGTAATGGCTACACAGGCGAATGCTTACGACGGAGCGCACAGCTTGTCCGATGTCGCCAACGCCTAACGCCAGCATGGATGCTCATGTCGGAGGGAGTCCCCAAATACGTCCCCTCGAGGAACAAACAACGAGGTAGCCCGCTACGGGCACGCACGGGACAAAGTCTCAGTGAGTTCTACACATTATATAATGCAGTGCCTCACACAGTGGAGCTAGGGTGGGCAAGCAGGAAGACGAGTGCAATGCCGAAGTCAGCGGGGACAGCAGCGCGACAGCGTAGAAGGTGCAAGTGTCGTGCGGATGGCCGCACGCCCGTCGCGCTTGGTGCATCGGAGAAGGAGAATCTCCGCGCAGACAACGACAACAGACGCAAGGTGCTCGCACGGCGCAGGTCCTGCCTTGCGGTGGCCGTGTAGATCAGGAGCCAGGGGCAGACACAGAACACGAGCGTGTCAGGTTCAATCGGACAGCCTCGACCGACTCCTAAGCACACCAGGCTACTGGGATCGCACCGACGTGCGGGCGGCAGGCGTGGTCGACGAACGGATGGTGGGTCTGGACGGAAGGACTCGGGCTCGGGCCTGCGGGTGAGTGCATGCACACATGTGCGACCTCACTGACTACAAGCCCAACGCAGAGCGACTCACGGTGCGACGTGCACTACTATCACGATCACCCAAGGTCAACGTCCCATGAATAGGTGTGGTTAACGGGCCGGCGGGCGGACGCGCGACGATCGATGGGCGAGCGAGCGGCTGCGTAAACGCAGCTGGTGAAGCAGATATGGATTGCGTGCGGCAGGCGGGGACGATGAAATGAATGCGGGTAGGGGGGAGGATCTGGACGGAAGGACTCACACTCGGGCTCGTAGGTGAGTGCATGCACACGCGCGCGACCTCACTGACCACAACTGACCACAAGGGCCAAGGTGCAGTGGCATGCGGCACGACGCGCACTACGACCACAAGCACGCAGGGCCAACGCCACATAGGTAGCAGGCGAGTGGATGCACACACGACGTTCGACGGGAAAGCGGGTGTGCGCGTGAATGCCGCCGATTAATAAATATGGGCCCGGGCTGAGCGACGTTCGGACGGCACAAGAGCACAAACGGCCAGGGGTGCTTTCGACAGCGGGATTCAGGATGGGATTCAGAGTCAGATTGAGAATGAGATTCAGAATGAGGCTGGCAATGAGACTGACAAAGGAATCGAGTTGGAGATCGAGGTCATGATCATGAACAGGGTTGCAGAATTCGAGGATGAGGATGAGATTGAGATAGAGTATGGAATAGAGATCATGTCGTGGCTGAGTGAATTATATTATTGGATAGTTGGCCATGGTACATGGATTGGATAATCAGAGCAGCTTTATGTATAGGGTTTGGGTTGAGGTTAAGCATAGGGTTATGAACAGGATTTCGAGGCAATGAGGTGGTATGATACATAGGATTATATGGATGATTGTTCATGATACATGGATTTAGGATGGGATACAGAGATGGATGCATGTGGCTTAACATTGGGGTCGAGACTAGGATTAGCCACTGAGGTAGATATTTGATTCAACTACATGGATTACAAATGGTATTGACAATGTGAATTGGAGTGGGATTTAGATTGAGATCAACTACATGGATAACAATGGGGTCAAGAATAGGATTAGCCACAGTTATAGATGGTTGATCAGAATACAGGGATTAGATAATGGGATGCAGAATCAGATTAGTCACATAGATAGATGTTTAGTTGTAACAAATGGATTGACATTTTGATCAAAATTGGGATTCACAAAGGGATTTAGGATGTGATTGTGGTATAGGGACAGAAGCTTATGGATTAAGAATGGGATTCAGAGTGGGATGATCATGATATGTGGATTGGTGTTTGGATTACAAACAGGATTAATGTTGGGATTTAGGATGTGATTGTGGTATAGGGACAGAAGCTTATGGATTAAGAATGGGATTCAGAGTGGGATGATCATGATATGTGGATTGGTGTTTGGATTACGAACAGGATTAATGTTGGGATTTAGGATGGATTTAAGCATAGAGACAGAGCCATATGAATTAGCAATGGGATTAAGTATGGGATTAGCAACATGATAGACACACCAAAAGCTGATCCAAACGATCAATGGGCAGTGGATCTGGATTATTGTCCACTAGTGGACTGANTGGGATTAAGTATGGGATTAGCAACATGATAGACACACCAAAAGCTGATCCAAACGATCAATGGGCAGTGGATCTGGATTATTGTCCACTAGTGGACTGAGTTAAGCCCAACTTTCGTCCACAATGAACCATTTTTAATCCAATTTAACTGACAAAGACGCGCCTTCGACGGGCAGTCCCAAGGAGGCCGCTTCGATAGCGGCGAGATTCTCCGAGAGCGACCTGTCGGGGCTGAGGTTGAGTTCGGACAAGGCGTCGGCTCCCACCGCGTGCGCGCGTCGCTCCTGAGGTCTCGGTCGCCGGTTCCAGGAGGGAAGTTCCCGCAGGCGTCCTTCAGGCGCTGGTTCGTTGGTTGCTCGACCCAAGGAAGTGATGCAGACGAGGTCCTCGGCCTTGTCCTGAACTTGCTGCAGCAGGGCGGCGATTGTTTCTACGGAATCGATGTTCAACACCGTCCTCCAAAGGCTAGGGGCGCGACGGATGACCGCAGCGATCTCCTGTTTCTCGGTCATGACGCCCATCGGGAGGTAGCGGTGGAGGAGGAGACGTCGTACTACGAACTCGCTCGGAGTCTCCTTTTCGTAGCCTTTTTGTCGGAATTTCTGTTGGTCGTACTCGTCTCGTAAGTCGTCGAGGAACTTATGCGTGAAGAACTGAGCGCGGATGCCTTCCAGCATGGATTTCCAGTCGTGCTGCAGCAACTGTTGGTAGTGAGGTTCTTGGATGAGCCACCAGTCCTTGGCGAAGCCGGTGAAGCGCTGCGGAGCGAGCACAGCGAGGTCGTGGGACATGCGCGGGTTGAGGGAGGCGAGGTAATTCATTTCGTGGATGAACCGGACGAGCGTCTTGGACGAACCGTCCCACTTGGGGACCGAATTGCGGTCATACTTTAGGTCCACTCTGGCTTCGCGAGGATCGGAGACGGCGAGCTTGGGTACACCGTGAGGGAAGAAATAATGAAGAGCTCCGACAAGAGTGTCTTTCGGATCCGCGTCCGCGACAGGAGCTCCGCGTTCCGGCGACGGAGGAGGCGACGGAGAAGGAGGAGGCGCGTCGTCGCGGCGGCGTCCGCTCGGACGACGGTCCCTTGATCTACCACGGCGAGGGCGGCGGTTCCCAGGTAGGTAGTCGGAGCCGTCATCGCCGCTCGAGGGGTCGGGATCGTTCCCCGGGTCCTCGTGAGGGGCGGAGGGTCGACGTCCGCGCGATAGAGAAGGGGGTCGAGGCCGACGCTCTTCGGAATTCGGTCGGTCCTTTTCCCGCCGAGGGTAGGGACTCGCTCGATCCTGTGGCAAACCACTAGGACGCGAGAAGGGATCGCCTCTGTAAGCGGAAATGGGAGGACCCTTCCTGGAGGGGTGTACGGCTTCCTGTACGCGGGCAGCGTAACCTAGGTGGACTGGGAAAGCTCGCGACGCGCTTGGTACGAGGTTCGCTGCAGGAACGCGTGTAGGGCTACGCGTCGGCCGGGATAGACGTTCGCGCGACTTCGGCCGCTGAACGGGCGACGAGGCTATCCTCGCAGGCCGAACGGCGGGCTCGAGCGGAGTGCTAGCATGGAAAGAAGGAGGAGTTACTGGCCTGAAGATGCGCGCCATTTCCTCCGCTAGCTCTTCTCTTTTGGGATTGGGCACTGAACGATCTCCCGGACCCAGGCGGTGGCTCTGATCCGCGGCGTGTTCGTCTTCGAGTCTGACGGCAACTTGCTCCCTGTAGTGGTCGGTGAGTTCCTTGTTTAGCTGAGGCTTGCTAAGGTGCAGATCGAGAAGACGTCGAGGGTCATCGGCGGTGGCAGGGACGTAGAGTACTGAGGCGGTGGATGAGGGAGCATAAGAGGGAGTGCTACCGGTGTGGAGACGAGTGCGGTAATGGAGCATTTCCACGGCTTTCCGCACTCTCTCTCGGAGGACAAGGAAGTCGTCATAGATGAAATGTTTAGCGGAGGCACCTTCCAGAATCTTGAACAGGCGACCGTTCGGGTCGAACAACCAGGGACTACCGCGTTCCTCGAGTTTACACATCTCGTGGACCGCTTCTTGTAACCCCTGGGCCAGGCGCAGGATGCGGTCGCGAGTAAGTACCGCCATCGACCAACGGTTCTTGTCGGGGACGCCGGTGTTGTCGATGATCCACTCGCTATCCCATTCCTGCGCGAGGAACCATTGGGCTTCCTGGAAGAGGCTCGGCCCCGGGGGAATCCCTTGCGGGGCAGCGGCTCGGTGCATAACTTCCCAGGCCGCTATCGGGTGGCGAAGATGTTCTGGCAAGCGGCCGTCGACCAACGAAGCCTTGAGGTCTCCGTTCTCTTCGTCCTTTTGCGTGAGTTCTTTCGCTTGTTGTTTTCGAGAGGGGCGGTTGCGTCCCGATCCCGCTCCCCCAGCGGAAGAAATCGACGCTGTCCGGGTGCGCGCTGGGCTGCTGGCCCCGGTCGGAGGGCCGAGACGATGGCTGACGCTCGAAGATTCAGCCTTGCCGTCGCCTGGTTCCGACGCTGGTGGCGGTCTGAGGTGTGGTGGAAGTTCGCGTCGTTCTTGCGGCGGTGCGGATGTTTCCGGTGCGTTGCTGGGCATGGCGGCGGCCGCCATGCTGTCCGTCGACCGGGGTGGCAGCTG
>MPVS01000374.1:0-20195 GCA_001931775.1 Fomitopsis pinicola
GACGCAGAATGAAGCCAAATGAACACTTCTGAAGCGATCTGAGGCTACTGAGAGGCCGCTCAGAAGATTTGCATCATTTTCTGATGGGCCCCTCCAGCTTGCATCGGCTCTCACTCGCTCAATTACCCTTCCGATGACTTGAGAACCTTTATAGGCTGCTCCTTGGACTCAATATGACTTGATAAAGCTGCTTGAGGACACGTGGAGATACACAAAAGCGCGAAACACCAGACGCTGAAATCCGGAGGTTGCAAGTGCGCGCCTACGCACACCAGCTGGCAGCACCAACGTCTCGAAGGCCGAACTAGTGATGCATACGTAGAGTTGGCGGACAGTGCTGGCTACGATCGCGCTGTACTCAACTCTGTACGGGAGGGAAATGGTATGGGCCAAGTCAAGTACTGGACCTGCCAAATTATGTATGCTGACCTTCAGTACAATCTCGGACTAGCGCGACGAGGAGGAGGAGGAGGAGGGATATATCCATTTTAGCCACCGGCCGTAGGCATGATCCTCGGCGTCTTGACAGTGACAGCGCTCACTAATTACAACACTACAACCCATATAAATACCGACTACACTACTGCCTATCGTACCCGCATTCCGTGCCCGACGAAGACTCGCAGTCACGCGTGACAAGGAGTGGTCTGCGCCACAATTTGCCCAATAGCTTTGAACCCCACTTAAACCCCACCTATGACCCATCCAACCCCGTCAGGGACATTGATCATTCAATTTGCCCCTTACCGCGCATACAGCGAGGCGCAAGCCACAATTGCAAGCTCCTCAAGATGATATTGCTTCCGCATAGACCTAGTGCTTGTTCTTCTACGGCCTATTATTGTCCGCAGATTCGGGAAACGGAACACCTCAAAACAGTAACTCAACGTCCTCTATAGGCGCGTGTGCTTCTGGGGCATGTGAGTGGTGATATCGTTGCTTCCTGCGAACATGTACCTTCACTTACCCACTATCGCATGAGCCATGAGAGATTCCGTTTGGTCCCCACCATCCGAGCAAGTCTTCACAATCGGCCAGAGTAGCTTTGGCCCTAGCCATCGCTACCAGCGAGCTCACCGGAATGCCGTGTCCTCCCCTACGAACCTTGCATACGAGGTGATCCAATTCGAACAGCCGACCCGCGGATGCGTGGCATTTCAAGATGGCGAATACAATGAAGAGGCATACAGCCATGCGCAGCGCGGCGTCGAGGATTGTGAGGGTTAGAAGGGCCTGTGCAGAACGTCATTATGACGCCAGATGACGGCATGATGAGGGCCTGGCGTACCTCTGTCTGTCTGCGGCGGAAGAACATGTTGATGGGGCACGGTCTTCTCGCGCCCTTCCTCCTATTAAAGCTGCTGCTTTCTAAATTTCTCAGGTATCAACGCGACAGCCAATATCGATCCGTGCCTTTTAACTCATTTCTAGCGCCCAATGTCTGCTCGGCCTCTCTCAGAGACTACATTAGGCCTTCCGATCACACGACGAATCAACGAATACACCCGTTCTCGGCGAGAGACACGGGAATGGATGTGCGCTCTCAGGGCTAGGCCTCCTCCTGAACTAGCTAGTCTCGTCGATGGTGCCAGTACTAGTACTCATGAGTCTGACTTGTATAGAGATCTAGATCAGTGATCACGGACCATATCACATAATCAGCTAGCTCTCCCACGACTTGACGAACAGCCAGCACGCCGCACGATCGCGACCGGCTCGAAACTTTGACCTCGTCCCTGTACTCCCTGGTTCAAGAGCCCTGCTGANATCACGGACCATATCACATAATCAGCTAGCTCTCCCACGACTTGACGAACAGCCAGCACGCCGCACGATCGCGACCGGCTCGAAACTTTGACCTCGTCCCTGTACTCCCTGGTTCAAGAGCCCTGCTGAACCCGCCCTGCTGAACCCGCCATGGCCAGGATCTGGATGGCGGCCAATCTTAGCCGTGAGTGCCCTCGTTGGACGCAGAGCGCAGCTGGCGGTTAGGATCGCGATGGTTGGTGGCGCTTGCGCGGAGTCGAGCCCGGCACTGGGGGGCGCCCCACGTCGCGAGACCAGTACCGTCCAGGGTGCACCCTGAATTGGCTATCTAGACACCACATCTGATGCCTCCTCTGCATGTCTCCCAGGATCGGACACACAGGGAAGCCAGCGAGCGGGATTCGACTCATTCAAGCCTCCATGTGTTCCTAACAATCCATGGCGGGAGTCTTGGACGGACGACCGTCCATCGCGTCTGCTGCCATTGGTCGCTCGACGGCAACCCTGAATCTGGCAGCGCACCAGGTGCTGTGACGTCGGTGAGTGGCCCTCCTGCGATCGCGTTCAGATCATCGCCAATGACCGTACGACGCCCTCGTATGTCTCCTTCTCCGACAGCAAGTGATTCGTCCGCGATGCCTCGATGGACGTCCATAACGCCATTCTCTCTGCGCAGCGCCTCATCGGTCGTCAATCCTACGACGCCGAGGCTCAGTCCGATGTTAAGCACTTCCCCTTCACCGTGTGCTCTCATGACAAAGCAAGACTATGCCCCACTGCCGCGAGCCGTCCGCGGCAATGGACCAATGGCTTGCTTTGTTGAGGACACAGCCCGTCTTTCGGGGAAGAGGCGTCGATTGTCGGAGGGTTTGTTTCATCGTCGAAACCGAGCGATCGCTGAATTTGGCTGGCAATCGCGACGCGACGCGCTTGTCCCGATGTTTCCGGCCATTTCATACCCTCTTCACGCGTGGTGAGTGGCTTTACGCCTTTTTATCTTCTTGCACGCACTGAGGACCCGTTGTGTCTGAAGGTCGAATATGGCCCGCACTCGAAGCGCCGCAGCCATTATCGAGCGGCGCAGCTGTCGCGCGACTGGTTCGACCGGCAAGAGCACGAAAACAGTCTCGCGAACGGCTCACACTACACGCAGCCCATTGCGCTCGTTCTGAGCATCGTCGTGCTCACACGTCGCGCCACGCACTTAGCGCTTAGTCCTCCCGGTCTTCACAAAGTAACACAACACTGCAATTTGCTCCCATCAACAGCCATATACAGAGACGCAACGTCCTACTAGAGTCAATGCGTATCAACACCATAGGTGTACTCGATATCAGTGACTGCGTAGCCGGTCACGACCTTGAATGACACAAAGCAGGGTGAGCCCGCGGCGTGATCAGACGGCGACATGCACGAGAGATCAAGACCGCTAAGGCCGGCATTGTCAGTGTTATACTCAACCCGAGTCGCAGCATCACATACCCGTCGAAGGGGTCTCTCAGCGTCCGAGATATGGCCCGCAATCTCCGTCCCGAAGCCGGATGATATGAACGCGCGCGCAGGTTCAATCATCTTCAAGTTCAAGGGGAATCCCGTGCTACCGCACAGTCGACTTCACCCAGCTCGACCTCCAACATAGGCACCTCCGCGCACAGTGCGAAAAGGGCGCGCACGAACTTTGCCAGTACCGTCGCACTCGCACACTCCATAGTCACCTCCACCACAAAATACGCCGCACTCGGTCGTCGCTCGAGCATGCCGTAGTTGCCGATCCGCCAGGTACACGTCGTGCAAGAATACCTCGCGCAGGCCAACGAGCTGTTGTGCTGTGCATTCGAGGAGGACATGTATCTCGTCCTCTACTGTGGACAATCCGCTGCAGAAGCGACATGTACGCCTGTTCCGTTGTATGCCCGACCCTCGCCGGCGCAATTGGATGATGGCGAGCGGGCTATCACCCGAAAGCAAGCGGCACAGCGCAAGACGGTCGTGCTTGTTCCGTACGGCGAGATACTCCCGGCGAGCGAGGACCTGATGTGACATTGGCCGCACGCGCAGCAGTGGCAGGCCCTCCTTATACCTCGTCTGCTGCAATAGGTGCGTCGAGAGCGGCGGCTGGACCCGCTTAGCTGTATCGTGAATGTACGATTTCACCGCATTACAGTACGTATTCTTACATCAGGTTTTCGTGCCTAACTTCGGGCGGACTCGCGTTAGACCTCAAACTTCTACCCCACTTCAAATGGAGTGAAGACGTGTAGGCCACTCCGGGGCCGGGCGCCAAGGCCGCGCTCGTCGCATCGCTCAGCTCGAGGCAATCAAGGCCGGCTCGGGGTACCGTGGACGCAGGTCGCGGCTCTGCGCGTCGCGTCGGCCGGGCGTGTCGATGGTCGACCTCGAGCACTCGCTCTGCGACTCCGACAATTACTCGCGCGCCGTGCACCCCGAGATCAAGGGAAGCGGGTGCAGCTCGCGAAGTGGTTCGCCCCGCACCTGCACTGGCTTAAGACCCCGCAGTGCCAGATCCAGCTCACGCACCCGCCGGCCGTTCGCAAAGAGGGCGACGCGGTGCAAAGCTTAAGGGAGATAGTGACTCACTACACCGCAATACACTCCGCGGCGCGATGGGGTGGTTTTGCAGCACGTGCTCCGTTGGACGGGGTATGGGCCTGACGACGATGAGTCCCAGCCGGAGAATGGCCTGTTTGGCGATTCTTCAAGCTTGGAAGTTGATGAAGCAGCGGATTCAACAGAAGACGCACGGAAAAAAACAGGAAACAGCACGTGGTAGCTGTTCCCGACGCTCCGTATCAGTGGTAGTCATGGGGCAGTGCTCATTCTGGATTGTATGCGATATGAGTAGAAATATGCTTTCGGTGAATTGGCATACGGGCGACAGAGGTCGGCCCCTTCAGCGTATGTTAGCTTCGGACCACCACCGGGCCCGGGCCGTTGTGAGATGTACTCAGGCCCGAGCTTCTTCTTTAGCTTGCCTTGAAGAGTCACTATTTTCCTCGCACTCTCATCACCGAGGTCCACCAAAGTTGTGTCATGGAAGAAGGACGACTGGGCCGGAAATATGCCGTGCATGTTCGGTGCGAATGACTTAGATCCATGTACAGAGAGGCTGGGATCAAGGGATGTTGATTGCCCGAACGGGCCTTTCATAGCTAGCGTGTTGTCCCGCTTGATACGTGTGCAGGAGACGTCCGCTGAACGCCCCGGCCATTTAAGCTGAAGCTGCGGTCTCGGGATTCGTACCCTTCGAGATGCTGCGTAGCGTAATATATGCGCCTGAGGGAGAGATTTAGGTCAGAGACTTGCTCGCCACGGTGGTCAGGATGTATATGCACAATAACAAATTCTACCTACTCACCTGCGCCACGCACTGATGGCCTACAATCGGACAATGCATGTCTCAGCACAAGTTACGTGCGAAACACTCGGTAGGCGTACCTCGAACTTGTCCTCGTCTTGTACAACCCGTGTGGCGCGATCGTAGACAGACATGGCTCGCTTTGCTAGCCCATGCTCTTCCTCGTACGCCGCATACATGGGGAAGATGGGCCTGCACGACTTGGGTGGGCACTTCTCGATCGAGTGCCTGCTCGAGGCTGGTGCAGTTTCACCCGCCCACTGCTGCCACGGAGGGTGCGTATACTGACATCATGATCATCTGGCTCCTCCCTCAGGCCTAGGCCTCAGGCTCTAGCTACCACCGGCTTTTGCCGAAGGTATTTCTCCGGCGCTTGCGCGCCTCCTGAGTTTCCTGTTCTCCATCGCAAGGGAGGTCCGCTGGCTCAACATGTATGATCGGTGGGTAATAATTTACGCTTTTGGTGTGCGCAGGTGTCGCACTGCTCCTGCGTTGCGAAGAGTATGGGCCCGGAAGCAAGCAGGACTACTACTAGTAGTAGGACTCGGGCACGGAGGCCCGGGGAGTGATGCACCTGAGACCATCAACCTCAGAGGACCGATTCGGACGTGCAGGTGGGCCCAATGGCGCCCGTGGATAATGCATGTCTCAGCACAAGTTACGTGCGAAACACTCGGTAGGCGTACCTCGAACTTGTCCTCGTCTTGTACAACCCGTGTGGCGCGATCGTAGACAGACATGGCTCGCTTTGCTAGCCCATGCTCTTCCTCGTACGCCGCATACATGGGGAAGATGGGCCTGCACGACTTGGGTGGGCACTTCTCGATCGAGTGCCTGCTCGAGGCTGGTGCAGTTTCACCCGCCCACTGCTGCCACGGAGGGTGCGTATACTGACATCATGATCATCTGGCTCCTCCCTCAGGCCTAGGCCTCAGGCTCTAGCTACCACCGGCTTTTGCCGAAGGTATTTCTCCGGCGCTTGCGCGCCTCCTGAGTTTCCTGTTCTCCATCGCAAGGGAGGTCCGCTGGCTCAACATGTATGATCGGTGGGTAATAATTTACGCTTTTGGTGTGCGCAGGTGTCGCACTGCTCCTGCGTTGCGAAGAGTATGGGCCCGGAAGCAAGCAGGACTACTACTAGTAGTAGGACTCGGGCACGGAGGCCCGGGGAGTGATGCACCTGAGACCATCAACCTCAGAGGACCGATTCGGACGTGCAGGTGGGCCCAATGGCGCCCGTGGATATATGCTACTAAATGCGCGCTCTTGGTGGTCTTCACACCAATAATTATGGTATTGAACCAAATGGCTCGCACTCTGCTCTCGGATCCGGGCTATATCGCCACGCAGGGACGAGGGGCTTGGCGGCAAGAAAGAACAAGCTCTAAGCGCCTAAACGCGTCGCGGAGCTTTGGGTAACGCGTTTGGCAACATCACGTGCGAGCGATGTGACCGTGAGGAGGAGGAGGAGGAGGAGGAGGAGGAGGGGGGATCCATTTAGTCACGCACCGCGCTTACCATGCGGTGCGTGTATGCCATCCTGATAAAAGTATCCGAGGATTGGACATAAGACGACAGCCTGCGATGGTATAGTCGCACGCAGGGGACGGCACAGGCAGAGTTCACCATACCGCGTCAGAGTAACATTGCTCCAAGCTTGTGATCTCCAGCATGGGGACGGCGTCACAGCACCCGAATATGTCAAGGACGTACTGCTCCGTAAGCTCCTGGGTGCACTTGGCTGTAGCTGTGCAAGGCTCCACAGCTCGCACCGCTCGCGGAGTATCGCACGTTTCTCAGCTTGTAGCTCGTGGTCGCGAGCGGATGATCTGATGCCGGGAGGGAGCACAGAGCTCTTGGGGGAGGCAGATGCAGGCACAGAGCGGTGTGCGTAGGCCCTTAGACGTCTCCGGTGACATCGAGAGTCGGGGCATCCACAGGAGAGAAGCAGATGGGAACTGGTAGCTGTTGCAAAGCATGGTGAAGGCCACTGAGCCACGAAGCACTGCCATCCAATGCCATACGACGAAACCCAACCAGTGCTGCTAGAGAGAAGCGCGGACGCTGCGCAACAGCGTAGATCGCAATCCATCCATCCCAACTTCTCCTTGGTGCAGTGATAAGACGAGATTGTGTGTCCCCAGGGAGGTCAGCGTTGGTATCGGGGTGTGATACAGTGACCATACAAGGGAGTCAAGAGCTGGATTACATCTCCCGATTTCGGGAGGCATCACCACGAAGTGGCATCGCCGGGCGTGTTCGCTCTCGCAGCAGCATCGTAGGGCCATATACGCTCTCTACGGCTCCTCCATCGATGGGTGTGTTCGCTTTCACAGAGGAATTGTCGGGCGTATTCGCTCTTGCGACAGCATCGTCGGGCGATAAACGCTCTCTACGGCTCCTCTCCAGGCGAGCAGTGGGTAGGTTGCCCTTCGCTCAGTTGGGTGAAGTTTCCAAACGAAGCAAGCGGATGTCACTGCTCGTTCGACGTTCGCGCCTGTCGTTGTGCTCGTCTCCGTCTACAAGTACTTGTTGGTTGCTGTCCTCATTATCCTCGTCGATTATCCTCTTACTCTTACTCTGAAGATATGAATCCTACGCGCATACCCAGTGCTTCTGCCAGGCCTCCGGCTCTTCGTCAGGCTCCTGCTCGGTCTGCACCTGGTGGTGTACAGCGCATCGTGGGGCGTCGGTCATCCGTCTCTGGCCTTGCGCTCACCGGAAACATCGACCCAGTATCGGGACTGCCAAACGCACAAAGAACCTCGAAGACGTCCCAGAAACTTGTCGTACTGCCGCCGGAACCGCAGACCAAACCGCTACCACCGGATGAAGAAGATGCCGACCTACACGGGTACGAGACCGATCGCGGAGTGCGAGACCATAAGAGCGCGGGCGAGCGGATGAGCAAGGTACAACGGGAGAAGGCAGGGTTCGAGCGTATCACTGCGTATTGTGTCGCGGATGAACTCAAGACGAAGCTCCTCAAGAACTTCCTGAAGCGCGAGCATAATGTGCAACCGCGAGTGTTCGATGAGGCCATGTATGTGGTGAGTGACCCTTTATCGAGTTATACAAGCCATAGACTTATCTTCTCTGTAGATATATTATTTGCCGTTGCTTCCTGGCTACGGCCCTCAATCCAACATACGATTCTCGGCCGCACCGACCTTCGACATGGCTCTCGGAGGCCGAAGAGGAGGCTGTGGGGAGTGGTGACGGGTGGCACACCTCGAGCCGCATCTTACGCTTGTTGGGCGGGAAGATCGTGCGCCAGTGCCGCGCCAGCGTGGCGTACGTGTCCCGGAACGAGACCGAAGTGTTGTTTCTGCTCAGGCCATGTTGGGCGAACCTACAGCCGGGACGTGCACGAGTGACACATCAGCTAACGTCAAGGCGTTCAAAATGGGTGGTCGTACTCTGCAGCCGCATCAGATATCCTGCATTCCTTCGTGTCCTCGTCCCAGACGACGACTCCGTCCGCAAGCTGCCAGGGAGAGTGTGGCTCAGCCCGTGCCACAGCTCATTATGATCGCTAGGCCACCGTACCAATGCGTCCAGCTCGCTCAACACGTTAGCGTCCGCCCGTTTGCTCCATGCCTCTCCCGCCCTCTCAATGTGTGCCCTGGCTGCACCGCTGTCAGGCCCCGCATGCTCGCACATCGCTGAACCAGCTGTTCTGCTGACCTTCCATGACGAACTGCTCTCGTTTGAACGACTTGTGCCCGAGACCATGCAGGGTGTAGAGGGTATACCCTCTACACCCTGCATGACCTCGGGCACAAGTAACAAAACCAAGCGAGGCACGTACGGTCCCGATTGCTGATCTTCGCTATCTTCTTCGCGCGCTGACTTCCTTATTGCCCCCGCTTCGCGCGACGCACTCAGGCTTATTAACACATTGCTGATGCAGTGAAAGCAGTCGAGGGGCTGCCAAGGGGGCCAGAGCGATCGGACGACGATCATCTTCGCGAACGCGAGTCACTAACGGAGATGGTGAACGAGTGGAAGAAGACCGTCGAAGGGCGATGGACGGGCGATCAAGAGGAGTAGTTGGAGGAGCGGGAACGACTTTGTCGTGCGCGCGACGAGTGGGAGAGTCGAATGCGTGGGCTCGAGGACGGCTTCGGCAGCGCGGTGTCGAAGCTTGAATCGGGGCTCGTGGTCCTCTCGGCATTCCAGGGCCAGCAGCACCAACAAACCCTGTCCAACGGGCACCTCAAGCACAGTGGCCGCTACTAGAACCCCCCCTGTCGGCCTTACGCCGCCGAGCCCGAGGAGTCTCTCGGCAGAGAGCACAAGGCCACGGCAGCGGAAAAGGCGTACGAGCGCGTCGCGGGGACGTACGCGGTCCCGGTCGACGTCAACGGGCGACGGCCAGGACCAGCAGCCAGGCTCCTCCGCGTAGGCGCTGCGCAGAGAGAATGGCGTTATGGACGTCCATCGAGGCATCGCGGACGAATCACTTGCTGTCGGAGAAGGAGACATACGAGGGCGTCGTACGGTCATTGGCGATGATCTGAACGCGATCGCAGGAGGGCCACTCACCGACGTCACAGCACCTGGTGCGCTGCCAGATTCAGGGTTGCCGTCGAGCGACCAATGGCAGCAGACGCGATGGACGGTCGTCCGTCCAAGACTCCCGCCATGGATTGTTAGGAACACATGGAGGCTTGAATGAGTCGAATCCCGCTCGCTGGCTTCCCTGTGTGTCCGATCCTGGGAGACATGCAGAGGAGGCATCAGATGTGGTGTCTAGATAGCCAATTCAGGGTGCACCCTGGACGGTACTGGTCTCGCGACGTGGGGCGCCCCCCAGTGCCGGGCTCGACTCCGCGCAAGCGCCACCAACCATCGCGATCCTAACCGCCAGCTGCGCTCTGCGTCCAACGAGGGCACTCACGGCTAAGATTGGCCGCCATCCAGATCCTGGCCATGGCGGGTTCAGCAGGGCGGGTTCAGCAGGGCTCTTGAACCAGGGAGTACAGGGACGAGGTCAAAGTTTCGAGCCGGTCGCGATCGTGCGGCGTGCTGGCTGTTCGTCAAGTCGTGGGAGAGCTAGCTGATTATGTGATTCCGCAATCTTCCGCAATACGATCAAGCTTGTCAATAGTGCGAATAATCGGAAGGGCGTTCAGTAGTCGCGAACGTCGTTTGGTACGCTAAGGTCTCTGTGACAGTGCTCACACGTCGCGGTCACCAAATCTGCGCTACCGTGCGCCGTCTTTGCGGGCGGTCACCGCCTTGCCGCACACAATCGCATTCGAGACTTCTATCAGTGTATGTAGATGTCGCCCGCCCTGCGCGCTGGGACAATCGGTCAGCGCGACTCCCGGGGCGGGGATGTAGTCTTGTCGAGGCACGTTCTACTCGCGAGCCACGCGACGATACCACCTTCGCTCAGACCCTCCTAAAGCAGAACGTTGGTACGTGGTAGTAAGTTCACCATCTCTCACTCTTCTGTCTAATATCGTAGTCAACTCACTTGCGGTCGTTAAGACTTCAGCCTCCCGAGACGGAAGCGATCGTCCTCCATCACATCCTCACCACTATGTATTGGCAATTGGCAATAACGTCAGTCATCGAAGGACTTCGTTTGAAACGAACGAGACCTGCACCATCACATTAACCGGCTATATGGGAACCTTACTGGTGACTCAGCGAAGTAATCATGGATCACCTCCCCGGGCAACACATGGTCTACTAGTGGCATCCCCGTAGTTCAATTCGCTCCTAGCTCACAACCTGCCTGTACCTCGGCCAAGCAACTGTTGAAGTAGACGGTCCTTCTCACAGGTCATTCTCCGTGTACGAGCGGACATGAACATGAACTTCCAAAACGTGAGATCGTCGGGTAGAATGAGCTCAAACCAGCGATCGGATCCCCTCGTGGCCCATTTGACTGCAAGAAATTCCTGAACATATGGTCATCATTAGGGGTTCGTTGGGCCAACAAGAACAAGAACTTACTTCTCCTGACTGGATGAGCCGTTCAGTGCCCAAAATATCTGAGTAGAGCACACGCTTGTTGTCTGCGACTACGATTAACGCATCTGAGGCTCATGAGGGACGTAGCTTGCAAACAAGCGAGGGCCGGGGATGCATACATTGTGCGGGAAGTATCTCCGTCACGACCATTGACACTGGAACGAGATTGATGTTTTGATTATCGAGGCTTGCCGTACAAGAAAAACGTGCGCTTGAGATGAGATACACCGGGAACTTCGGCCCATGCATATATATATGGTCCTGTCCGGCCGAGGGCATCGTTGACGGGTGCGGATGAATTTCGAAGATGATTCGTGCACACCTTATATGTTGAACGCTGCTTCGAAGAGGAGAGTTCTCCATATCTGAAGGGTCAAAGTTCAATGCTCTGGCAGTCAGACGTGAGGCCTAGGACCCTAAGGTGGTCTCGTGGGCTGCGGTACCGGTGCCAGTTACCGGTGGTGGGGTGCGAGCGCCTCCCAACAGATGGGCACGAGACGCCCTTGCGTGCCTTAAATGCCGCCTAATGCCGCGCATGCATGCCTCGATCTGTCCTCTGCTTGGCCCCTTGCGGGAGTCTCAGGAAAGTTCGTTGCTTGCCGAAGTATGCCGGGATCGCAGACTAAATTTACCTCCTCCAGGAGGACCCCCAAGCTTAAGGCCTAAACCCCTCCGGATCCCTCCCTCCCGGCGTAAATTGTGGGAAACATATCACCCCGATCGCCCCGACCCCTTAATAAGGCATTGAGTTGCCCCTATATGATACTGTTGCGCAAACCCGTTATGGATAATTTGAATGGCTGAGAACGGGTTGGATGACGAATCAATAGTGGTTAAGCTTCATGCACGCACGACCGTTCAGGTCAGCGTGGGCCCGAACCTGGACACTCACCCTACGAAAGCCTCCCAGACGATTGTCGCCGTGAATATCTCTGGTTTGCGCCACTCTTTTTTTATCTTCTTTGCATAATGGCATCTCGCGGGCCTTCGTATATAGGGGTTCATCATCGTCAACATCCTCTCTCCTTATTACACTCTTAATCACTGGAGCCGAATCGATCCCTCGGGCTAGCAGTACAGGAGTTAGACTTCATACACAGTAAAGTGTGTGTAAAAAGTTTCCTGGTATCATTGGTGGTCGTAACGTACCTGAAGGCTGACATGCGTCTGTTCTCAGTAATGTCTGGATCCAAACGTCCCGGCGGAGAATCCGGGTTTCGCTTGAGCCATCGTCGTCTGACAGCCAATGCAGACTCGGAGGGCAGTGATATTCTCGGTCATCCCGATCACGCAGAATTCGAGCGTGACAAGGGGTTCTGGTATGAGGACGGTACCGTCATCGTCGTGGCCAGCGGCATCGGGTTCCGTATCTATCGCGGGTTGCTAGCAGAACACGCAGAGGTCTTTGGCAACATGTTCTCTATCCCGCAGCCAGAAGATTCCCAGGTTGAATGTTGCAACTGCCCCGTTGTCCATATCCTGGACACCGCAGTTGCATTTCGCGAGTTCCTGGACGCGCTCTTTCGCAGAAAAAGGTGCTTGTTCATTTGATATCTAAGGTCTCCTCGTTACTAAACAGGCTTGCAAACCGGCTCCCTAGATATAACCAGGCAGACGACGTTGGGCTTGACGGACTCTCATACAGGATCCGTTTGGCTCATAAGTACGGTGCTGAGAAGCTACTCATCGAGTCAGTCCACCAACTCAAGCTACTCTACCCGAGAGATTGGCGCAGCGCGCCCATCTCCAAGAAGATGGCCCGGGATGAGCGCACCGTGTTGCGTGCGATCACCGCGATCAACCTCGCAGAGCTGACAAACACCACCTCTGTCCTCCCGTTCGCGGTATATCTCTGTTGCCAAATGGACGACGAGAAGACGATTCGGGAGGGTGGACGGCACTCGGACGGGACGATCGAGGTGCTGAGCGAAAGTGCCCTCCTCCATCGCTCTGCGGGGCGGGTCCGGCTCGCTTTCCAGCATGCCATGTCTGTCCGCGACATCTTCTCCCATCCATCAGACAAGTGCACAGCCTATATTGCATGCCGCAGCACTCTGCAGACCATGATCTCCGGCTTCTTTTGGCGGTCTGTGATCAGTTTGTCGGATGAAAGGGCGGCGATCCAGCTAGTGGACGTTTTTTCCTCCTGGGACGATCTTATCAGGGCGTACAGTCCTCCGGCGCGGGGGGGCAGAAATACAGGCAGCCAGACCTTGTGTCTGGGTTGTGTTGATGCATTTCGCGCCAGAGCAAGGCTAGAGTGCGAAGCCCTCTGGATGCTCTTGCCGACATACATGGGGATCGAAGGCGTTCAGCAGTGGGGCATTGGGATCGAAGGTGTTCAGCAGTGGGGCATCGAGGATTAGGCAGCTTATTCGGAAAGCTGGCCCTGTAATTACTAGCTATGCATTGCTTATTCTTGGAATTACTCCGATTGTAGTATTCATGCAAAACCAACGTATTGTCGGCCCTCGACAATATAAATTGACTTTCCTCCTGCCCTTACTTATATATCTCTCCCTCTGGCCTCGGGTGCTTCGTCCGTATGTAGCTGGGCCAGTACGAGCTGACGGGTTTCATATGGAGACTACCGATTAGAACAGGTCACCAGACCTCGTACAAGTGCGCAGACATGAGTGTGGTGGGCATATAAGCAGCATGGAGGCGGATAAATAGAGGACGGAATTGAATTCTTGCTCGTCGTCTAGTCCAACACGTTCGTTCAGATGTGCAATATGATCCGGGAGATCAAGTGTTGGCGTCGTGCGGGACCGACTTGGATTGGATTTACTCTGGTACGTCTTTTGTAATCACCCTAAATGGACCTGTCAGACGAGTCCTCCTTCCCGCAATGGTTTACGACGTGTTCTATACTATAATCGCGCTCTCAAACTCCCCGATACGTCGGCTTGCTTGTCGTCGAAATGTTCTGAACCATCTCACACAAAGGGGGGTCGAATGCGTAACTTTCAGAGACCCTCAGTGAACCAGTGGCCTCAGACGGCTCAAAGTCTCAGACTCACAGCTACTAACAGTCATTCAGGTCCATTCATTATGATGTTGCAGCTGTCAGCTCCTCGCCCCAAGACTGTCCGACGACTTCCACTCACCCGACCATCCGCACTCATCCACCTCGCCGTCTCGAGGACTCTCGTGAGCCCCTGATGGTGCTGCCGAGCTGAGATGTCTGCGCAGATGCTGACGAGCGGCTGTAAAGCCTCGTATCGACGAGGAGGAGGCCTATAGGAGGAGATAGCTAGCTATAAAGCCGCGCCCCTCCGCGCCCGTCCAGTTACATCACAACTAGTACTCAGGCCCAGGCGCGACGCGTGTACCGCTAGAACCGTGGGAATTGATTTCTAAGGCGCTCTTGACTGCGTCATGCACGCTCTGGTTCCTACTTATCGATATCCATGGTCAAAATCTTGTACACACCGACTTTAAGTGAGTGCTGATTGCTTGCATCTGCATCGTGTTGGGTTCTAAGCTGCCCAGCCAGTTGTCAGCTAAAGCTGCTCAGCCAGTTGTCGAGCGAGTGGTTGAAGCAAAAGAGCAGGTGGATCAACGAGCGGGCAGGCGAGTGGGCGAGGAGACAAGCGAACGGGCGGCGGCGGGCAGACGGGCGAACGAGCGGGCGGGCGACTGACCGAGCGGCGGGCAGACAGGCTGGTAAGGCGCAACGTGTACGACATCCGCGAGCACCGTCATGGACCTGCCCGCTTGCCTATGGACCCACGGACCTGTTCAGTGTTCGCACCCGTGCAAGACCTGTACCCTGGCGGGTACACCTCAGGCTACACGCAGGTGTACGCCTGGAAACTCGTTCCCATCCTTCTGGTGTTGAGCTTTCGAACTCCGTCGCGTCACTCCTCCGCTCGCCAGAAACCCCTAAGGAGGTGCAGAGCTTGCACGTCGTTTCGTTCGTTCCGCTCGTCCTCCATGTGCTTCTGCCCTCGCCCTCGTCTGCCCTCGTCTATTCTTGTCGCCATAGTTTTGGGGGCTCCAAGCCGTCGTCCGTAGCAACTCACTGGATTGAATGCGCTCTAGAAGGGTCGCGCGCAGGTCAAGCAGATCCGGCAGATGCGGTCAATGTGTTCAGCATCTACGACCATGCCATGCCTTCCACGCAACGGTCGTCGTGCTGATGTCTCCAGCGACTTACCGTGAATCGTTAGGACCCCAGGACGGCATGTTTGTCGAGCACAGAATGGCCGACCGGGCCGTGACCATGCCTACAATGGTACGTTCCTATCTACTTTAACTACAGACCCCATTATAACACGCGTACGCTGCCTCCACCTAGTGCCTTCCCCGAAGAGGTGACTTCCGCATCGGCAGAACACCACACCCCAACTAGTGACCGCTGTCACGTCGTTACGTGGTTAAATGGATTCCCCCCTCCTCCTCCTCCTCCTCTCCTCCAACAGCGCCCGGCGCCGCTTGCGCGCACGGACCCATACCAGGCGCTGTGCTTCGTCCAGACGCCGCTCTCGCTCGAGCCGGTGGGCTACATGCGGAAGGTGTGCATCAGCCGGAGCGCCGCAGCGGATGTGGGCTGAGGCACGCTGTTTGAGCAGCGCCTGTGCGACTGCGGACCTGTGTGTGCGGACGCGGAGCAGGGAGGCGTCAGTGGACGTGTGGCCGAGTGTGGACGAACCGGTGAAGGTGGTACCCTCACCTGCACCTCGTCTACTGCCATGCGATCGCGGCGTACAACTTCGAGCGCGATGACCGCCTCACCTCCCATCAACCGTTCTGGCACTAGGACGTCTCCTATGAGCTCTAGCTGCCCGGCCGGATCGTGCTCTTCCTCGTCTCGTCGCCCGACACCAGGTTCATGTCGCAGGTCGCCGCGCTCAAGTGAGTCGCTGCTCTTCCTGTGTGCCAGATAACACCCTGACCAAGTTCATGCGATTATATGTTCTGGTAGGGAAGATAGTCCAATTGAGTGGACGCCCACCAGTGGAACACCAGGACGGGGCAGAGTCGGATGCCCAGTGGCGCACAGTAAACGGGAACTGACTCTAGTAAGAGCATACCCTCATCGAGTACCCATACCTACGAAAACAATAGGAAGAATACATGCATATGGTAAACCCCTGGTGTGGCCCAAACCGAAGCCGGTAGAGATGTGCGCTCACAGCACACCACGGCAGATATCGGCAGCCCGTGACCGTATCCTTGGTTAAAGGGCGTGCGAGGATAGCTGGAATCCGTAGTACTGTACGTACTACATGCGCAACACCTTCAGTGAAGCGAGATCATGATAATCGCAGTCACACTCGAGCGAGTGGAGGAACGGTGGCAGACGCAGCAAGGAAGGGGACGCCTGTAGGCACAAGCGCACGCAGTCAGCTCGGAAAAGCTGGGACGGAAGTCTGCGCCCCATTCAGTAATACAGTGAGCACCGTCATGTTGACCCCAGCCCCGGGTTCCTACAAGAGTTCGTCATCGAGAAGCCAAGTCCTTTGAGCGATGGTTCTCCGCGACCGTGCGCATACATGCCATTGTTTCTTGCACTGTCGCCGGAAGCTAACACAGTTTCGTGTAGGCGTTGGCATGCGGCGCACCCCTGATAGAGATGGCTGTGCTCCTAGCGGACCACTTCCCCAACCATCCCCTTTCCGCAGCAGACTCGTCAGTGGCCCCCTCTCCCGTACTCACCACATCACCTGCTCGCACGCATTCCTCGCGAGCTAGGCTCCCGGGACATCGTAGGTGTTGTCCGCTGCAAGTACTACTACACGCTCGACCGCTTCTTCACCTTCGTTTCCGACCGCAACGGCCATACGTTCGTCCGGGACGGCTGGTACGGCATCGTGCGCCACCCCAGCTGCGTCTCCGGCGCGCTTAGCCTCGTCGGCCTCGTGCTTATGCACGAGTACCTTCGCGCAGAGAGACTTCTTGAACTTCGACGCGTTACGTTCGCTTCCAGTTTCCCTCCGGGGCCAAAGACAAACATGGGACCTCAGCCTGTGACACAGATAGAGGCCTCTTCAGCCTGTTTTGCTTCGTAGCGAGCCCCCTGTGTCACAGAACGTGTATATACCAGAGGGCGGCATCGTCGGCATGATTTACCGCTTCTGCTTGCCAGATGCCGCGACGCCGTCAAAATTCTCGATGCCCTCCTTGGTCAGCTTCGATGCCTGGTAGGTGGACGCGATGCGCGCCGTAGTTACTGACTTCAACGGCAGCGCGACGATTTCCTTAGCCACTAGGGTTCCGTGGTACGTGAGTGTTCGGCCAGGCGTTATATGCATCCACTAACTGATCGAGGTAGCGTAGGAGCACGTCTGGCGTTTGCAGATCACGCTCGCTTGCAATCGCAGAAGCTACCAATTTAGGAGCAATAAGCCGGCGGATGTGACTCTACGAAATACCGTACCCACCTGTGCTTCCACGAGTCAAATCTCCCCCAGCTTGATTCGAACTGCGACTCGGAGGTATGCACATTGAGGTAATCAGAGACCAGAGAAGCGCACGATGACTCACACCTAGCACCGCAAGGCCCACTGAGTGAGCCCGGAGGACATACACTGCTAGTGACTCGCAGGGCGGGTATTCGCAAGTTTCGGTTCGCCTTCACATCCGAGCCGAGCGTTTAGAGGAACGATGATGTCTTCTGTCCATTGGCCGACAAGCATGGCATGCATGCACATGCATTGACTGCACACCCCTCGCTGACTGAACGCCCCTCGTCCCACGCCTTGTCCAGAGATTCGCACGTCCATTGCCCATGAGGTGTGTTATGTGAGCGTATCGCTTACGCGGAGAGACAGCATACCTCATCGGACCTCTGAGTCTGCTCTCTTTCAACAGCTTGAAGCGATGATATCTGGGAGGCACGCAGGAGGAGCGCGAAATTCGACGATGGAGTGCAATTTCATAGGGAGAGTTTGTGATCCGGATAGTGGGTACTAGAACCTGTAGCTACTAATATCCTTCAATGCTGCGCGATTGAATTGACATTGAGGATCTCATGATGACGGCATACCTACCTTCATGGCGCAGGGGTCTTTGAAAGCCAATTTTTGACGATGGGAAAGTCAGCCATCGTGGCGTCCATCATGCTAGCGTACTCCTGGTCTCGGAACTTGGCTACTACGACGCTACCGCGCCATGCTTTGGCCTTGTGATACTTGTCGCCCTTGATCTCCTTTATGCACCGATTTATAGGGAAGGGCATGCCGTCCACAGAGACGGTTGGATAGAAGATGACGAAAGGTGTAGTAAACTGCTTGGTCATGCCTTCGAGTTTTTCGATTACCTGCCGCGGGAGTGGTAGCGTGAGTAAACAAAAATACACAGGACATAAGAGCCATCGTGTACCTGGAATCGCCAGGCACGGGATCCAAGGCCTTTTGAGATGTAGTCTATGTGCATCTCCGGGTGGGGCATGCGGCCACAGCGGTGGGGCTCCGGGGTGTCGCTCACGCGGGTAATGAACGGACTAGTCAAGAGGGGAACGAGGTGTGGGGGCCGCTCATCTGCGGGGAAGAGAATGGTGTCGAAAGAAAGCATCTGATCCATTTGAGTAAAACAGGAGCGGGGGACTATGTACACGGGGAAGAGTGTGCTGCAGAGGCGAGTCAACTGCTAAGGGAGGGGAGAAGGCGATGGAATGTTATATAGGACATGGTTGATGCGTCGAGGCGTGGGGTTGAGTCGACTGGCGAGAGTACTGTATCGTTTCGACCATAAGTTCAGTCACAGGTCACAGGCCCCCCTGAACTGGGCTTGTAGTTCACTTGTCACAGGTCACACGTGTCCGTGAACTGGTGGTTGTTCCGACCGTCACAGCACCCTGCAGAGGTCTCTGGGCAGCCCTGCGGGGCCCATATGTAGGAGGTCACAGGTCACGACAGGTCGTGAACTGGGGCGCCTCGTAGTTCACGAGGTCACAGGTCACACCCCGTGAACCTATGGTCGAAACGATACAGTAGTGGGCATGAGCCCTGGCGTGGCTGGCGGGGTGAGAAAATATTATAACGAATACTTATGTAACGCGGCGCCGCCTGAGAAGTGTGGGACGTCTAGGCCCTTCCCTTCCTGTCCGCGGTGGTATGCTTCTGGCGTGTATGCAGGGAGCGGATTTACCTAAGTCTCTCCTATATCTTCTCTTCCTCCCTGGATCAGACCTGTCTGGACGCGATGCGCCTTTCACACGTTCTCCATGCAGCGCAATCTATCATCTCGTCGCACGTTGGGGGTCCAGATCTGCGAGACATGGATCCCGCGAACGCGCCTGGTGTCACGTATATGCAGGGCCGCTTGAAGAAGCCCACCTCAATGATGATGCAAACCTGGAGGCTTGGTGGGTGGCTTTGGTGGGTCACATTACTTACGCTCGTCGTTGAGCGGTGGATCCGGACGCGATTACATACAACAGTGGCAGACGATGCCATAACGGCCCTAATTTTCCAAATTTCAGAGGACGTAGGACGTATATGTGGTAGGTTCGCTAGCAGTAAGCATGCAGAATGAGGGCTAACACCTACGACAGGCAGCTCCGAGGCGAGAAAATTCAATGATTTGGACGTAAAACCAACCACAGTGACTCGGATCGGCCACAAACGAATCCTCAATGGTGTGGCTGCGTGAAAGTTGGTTATAATTATGTAGCTAGAATGACATATCCAAATGTGGAGGTGTTACCGATTACGATCAGACCTGGTCGAGCATCGTCTACTCGCCGTACAACGTCTCCAGCCCAGCCAGCCCTCCGTTGCGCATCCATTCCTCCGGTATCCCGACTTCGGCGCCGAGATATGGACTGCTACTGCCGGACCTCAAAGACATTAGTACTCTAGATCTGTTCTTCCCGCCCCCCGTCTCCCTCTTCGCATGCCATGGGTTCGCGATGCCTCATTAGAACCGGCGATATAGATTACATCAGAGATGGCAGAGCGTGGAAATTCATCTGGGACAAGCTTTACTCAAAAAAGACTCCCGTATTGGACAACGAGGCATCCCCATCTGATTGCAGTGAGCGAAGAGGACTGGGCGGGAAGGCGTGATACGCCCGTCAGCAATGGGATCCGGCCGTGCGACAGTTCATGTGTGG
>MPVS01000375.1:0-12161 GCA_001931775.1 Fomitopsis pinicola
GCCCTCGAGATATGTGGCATCGTCACTGCGCTGTTCTTGGTGTCGTACCTACGGCGACGATCCGATCCGGTATGCATACTGGCTCTACTCTCTAGCCGTCTTGACTACACTAACTATCTGTAGATACACGCCATCCCGACGGTGGGACCATCTTGGCCACTCCTTTCCTACCTCGGTGCATGGCGGTACTTCCGCGACGCCAAGGGCATGATCCTCGAAGGCTGCTCCAAGGTCAGTCAGTCAGCTGGCAGTACGCCAATGCGTTCCACTTTGCTAACAGACATCAGTACGAGGTCTTCAAGATTCCCCTATCGGACCAGTGGCTCGTGGTTGTGAGCGGCCGGGATATGAATGATGAACTGCGCAAGTACCCCGATGACACCATGTCCGCGCTGGAGGCACAGAAATGGGCGAGTCGCCAGGTGGCGTTAGATATTTTTGGTGTGCACTGACATTCAAGTTATTCGTCACAGGTGGTACAGACAGAGTATACACTCGGAAACAACAACCCGGACGCAACGGCAAAAAAGTGTATCAGCGGTCCGCTCACGCATAAGCTTGGGCAAGTTCTACCAGACGTCGTGGACGAGATAATCCACTCGTTCAATGACATTATGCCGAATGCTGAGCACGGTGGGCACATACTCCTACCCCGCCGCCTATGCAAGATGAGCTCACTAAGAATGGTAGATTGGCAGACCGTGCCTGCTCTGGAGACCATGATCAAGATCATCGCGCGCGTGACGAACAGGGTTTTCGTTGGCATGCCGTTCTGTGCGTACTTTTATGATGATGTGCTGGCGTTGCCAACTGTGACTACCCAGGTCGCGACGAGATGTTGCTCGAGACCACCGTGGAATTCGCGAAGGACGTGATGAAGACGAAGTTCATCGTCAACCTGTTTCCCGACGTGCTCAAGCCGTGATTTGTACTCCAGTATGCACCACTTTCACTATTGTGCTGATACAGGACATCCGTTAGCATCGTCGGCCACCGGCTGCCATGGACGACGGCTCGGAGACGTAAGATGGCCGAAATATTGGGCGACACCGTTCGCGAGCGCCGCAGACAAATGCTCGAGTATGGCACAGACTACGAAGGCAAACCCGTCTGTATCCTGTTGTTTATACGTGTCCCCTGCGTCACTGACCTCTTCTTTATAGGATGACTATCTGACATGGGTCATCGAGGAGGATCTCAAGAACCGCGGGAAGGGCGAGTCGATCGACGGCGTTATGGAAGTCATCGCTGCCTCCAACTTCGCGGCGATCCACACCTCGAGCATGGTAAGCCTGTCCGACGCACATTCTTAGCACTGACGGCGGCGCGCGAACTGAAGTTTCACTCGTCCTATGCTAGGCCATGGCACACGCACTCTACTACCTGTGCGCAATGCCGCAGTACATCAAGCCACTGAAGCAAGAGGCAGAGGAGAAAATCAAGGAGCACGGCTGGACAAAGACCGCAATGGACGCGATGTGGAAGACGGACAGCTTCTTCAAGGAGTCGCTGCGCCTGAACGGCGTCAATCACCGTACGTCGCCCTCCGCATAACTTGACCTGCGCATTCTGATCCCGGTGACGCAACAGTGTCGCTGTTCCGCAAGTCGATGAAGGACGTGGTACTCTCTAATGGAACGGTTATCCCAGCGGGCACGATTGTCGTCGCGACCAGCACCGGGACGCACCTGCAGGAGGAGCTGTACAAGGACGCTGCAGAGTTCAGGCCGTTCCGATTCTCGGATGTGCGCGAGAAGGGCGGGGCTGACGCACAGAAGCAGCAGTTCCATATCCCGACGGCAGAGTACATCGCGTTTGGGCACGGCAAGCATGCGTGGTACGTTCAGGGTCTCCGTTGCACCTGGTCCATACGAGTTCACTTCCCATATGATACAGTTCGGGCCGGTGGTTCGCCGCAGCAGAAGTGAAGGCGATCCTGGCGTACATCTTGCTCAACTACGACTTCAAGTTGGAGAAAACCGGCGGCCGTCCTGAGAATATGTACTTGGGACCAAGTATCCTACCTCATCCCCGGGCGAAGGTCATGTTCCGGAAGCGCAAAGCCTCTCCTGCTTGAAATGATCATGCTGGTCCGCATTTAACTACGCCCGTTTCGTGTTGTCTCATACTTCCTAGACAAATCGATAGAGTTTCGTAGGCTGTTTTTTGCATTTCAGGACCCTGACAAGACAAATTTGCATGTTCGTCTCCTTGTGCATGCATACATAGATCCCGACGGAGGCGGCTCAAACGCGGAAACGTGACTGGTTCAGGGCATTGCCGCCACATTGTACAACCCAACTCTTAGAGGAAGCTGTGGGGTGATCGCATCCTGTCGAATGGTTGGGAAGACTACATGAGCGGCTTTCCAGACAATCTCTTCTTCAGCAGGAGCGAAGGTGAATCTTGGTAAGAGGATAGATAACATAGCCTCTATCCGTGTGCATCAGACTCCATACTTGCCATTCGATTGGAAGCTTGTTCAACTTACTGATTTCCATCTCCGCGAATCGCCAACCACTATGGTGCTCGGTGAGATACATGGCAGCTCGTGGGTGCCTATCACTTACATGCAAGCCCGATTTCCTCCACTGAAGGACATGCTATGAGAAGACATCAGCGTGAACGACGTAGAAGACGGAGCATGAGCAGGACCCACAGGTTTGGGGAGACACCTGGGAGGGTACTTCGAGCGACAGCGCTAGGAAGGGGGTCCAACCATCGCTCAGGCTTCCACTCCAGCGCGTCTTCGCCCCAAACGTGCTTGCTCGTGTTGGCTCCGAGGACGCCAATGATCACTTCGCAGCCTTTCGGTACGGGAATCTCGTCCATCAAGGTACCGTCTTGACTGACTATCGGCGTAGAGAGACACAACACGGTGTCCTTCTTAGCACTAGGCCGCATCAGCATGTTTGGTTGGTTTGTAGGGATGATATGCACTGACTCGCGGATAACCCAGTTCGCCGGCGGATAACTAGTGGGATGATGAGCATCTTGGCACGGTGAGTCAGGGAGGATGTGAACACTCACAATCGCATCGTTTCCCTGAATACGGCGTCGAGGTATGGCAATTGCATCAGGCGTCCATATGTGATGTCTCCGTCTCGCCAGGCGTCGATGGCCTCAGTGCGCAATCTTTCTTGCGCCACAGGATAATGTGCGAGCAGCTCCAGGATTCGAGCTATAGAACTTGCTGTGGTATCTGTGGCCGTGACTAGGAGAACACTGGGGATGGCTATGATCAGCAGGCTGTCATTGAGCAGAGTTGGAGGCCGCGTACGCTGTCTGAGCGACAACTTCCTTCTCCGGAAGTCTATCTTCTTCAGGGGCAGCCATGTTTGCCTTCACTGTCATGAGCGACGTCAACCGACGTAGGTTCGCAACAAGGCTAACTCACTGAGCGTGCTTATGAAGTCGTCTTCTCGGGCAAGTTGATTTGCCATAACCAAATCGCCCTCCTGCAATGCGAGCTTCCTGGCATCGACAATCCTCTTCCCATACGCTATAATGGCATCCATCACAAGCCTCAACTCGTGTCCAGCCTTGATGGGTGAGATGAAGCTTAGGCACTGTCGGATGGGCAATGGCATGCGGTGTATGAAAGGCACAGCGCCCATCCAATGACCGAGACGTGCGATAGATGGTCTGGAAAAGACTGGCCCTCAGTGAGCCCTCGGGTATAGTGAAATCAATTCACTGACAGTAGGTTGACGACGACGCTACCGAACTCACATCGTCTGTCATCTACCAAAGGATCGAAGGAATGTCCAAGGCCGCCGCGGCCTATCGTCTCCAGTGCTACTCTTGTCGTCCAAGAGAGTATATCAAGCTGCTGCGGTCCGCTTGCAAGTAAGGCTGCCATCGTGTCAGATACCTTGTTGTAGGGTTAGTGTTCATAGACGTCGGCAACTGGCAGCATACTACCCACCGTAAACCCGATATCGTAGCATATAGGTAGTAGGCAACGCATACGATTCGCTGTGAATATGGGATTGAGCATCTTACGCTGTGCACGATGATGGCCCTCTGTCAAGACTTTGAGTAGAGCAGACTGGGGAGTTCTTGCATTGCGCACCAACTGTGGCCACCATCCCGGGCCCGACTAGAGCTTTATTGATGCTAAAGACAAGCCATCAACAAGCTACTCTATGGTAGTTGAAGCCCCGAGACACCCACCTGATGAGCCGTTCCGATTGCTCGAAGCTGTCACTATCTCTGACGAGTACGGCGTGTAGTGCTTTTGGATCGTATACATACAGCACCGGTCTCTGCGGATGGAAAGTC
The DNA here is from genome assembly GCA_001931775.1 of Fomitopsis pinicola. Lineage (NCBI taxonomy): Eukaryota > Fungi > Basidiomycota > Agaricomycetes > Polyporales > Fomitopsidaceae > Fomitopsis > Fomitopsis pinicola. Next base: position 4,285 of record MPVS01000375.1, read on the forward strand.
AGCTACTGTCTGAGCTTGGGTACATGTTGCGTACTCCAAATATGCCATGTAATCTGATCACACCGGACGCGAAGGTTTTCACGATATCGTGCTGAAATGGAATGGACTCAGATCCAAAGAACTGACTCATATTTCCTATGCAGTTTGAGAGGAGATCAGTGAGCGGTCAGAGATGCATATGCAAACCCCGGGCCACCTGTTATGAATGACTTTGATCGCGGGCCAGGTATTTTGTCCAGTATATGTCGCCGACAGCAGCTGCGCGCAGCAAACCAAAGAGCGAACGCCCCGCCGACTAGGAGGGCTAGTCGCAACACACATTCACCACAACCCATGCTCTACGTCGAATGGAGGAGTCTGAGCCTGGAGTATATATCGCAAAATTTCCTAGTAACTCGAACATCCGACCAGTCGGAGGACGGCCCGGGTCGACAAGTGATGGGAACAAATCTACCTGAGACTGCTGTGCAGGGGGTTGAGCGACTAGTAGCCTGCGATGACAGCAGTTCCTGGACGTGACATACAATGTGCACGCACCAATTGCAATCTGGAACCTTGTCGGTTGCATGACCTAGATTGGCGCGAGACGAGATGGAGGAACGCCTCATTGTGGTAACTGCATTTGGAAGCCCTTGTTTTACTCCCTACAGTTTTGATGGCGCCCGAGGAGTCCGAGCGACTAGTATGCCCCTTGACGAGACCTCGGCTCGGCTGGCTTCCAGAATGAACAGCGAACTGATTGGCCCAGTTACGCGCAGTGCTTGAGATCATACAGGTGGTGTTTTGAGCCTCTTCATGGCGCGCCTATAGTGCGAGTCCTTCAAGTTTCGTCTTAGTGAACCCTGGAAGGACGATTGAATACAATCTTGTTGATTGATATGCCGTAACGTAGTTAACGGCATAACTGCCTTGGTGCGCGGCTGCCTGCGTGACCTGCTCAAATATCAACGAAGTTAGCATAACGGCCACGCACAATACGTGAGATCCTCTGTGGCAGATGCGCCATCATTGCCGGTCTTACCAAAAAGACCTGGATCGCTCGCGACTCGCAAGAGCGTAATGGCGATGCGCTGCACGGGAGGTCACAGTCTGGATTTGTGTTTCGGATACCAGTTCGAAACCCGGATGGAGCCGAGATCGGCACTTGGCGCTTTGTAGAAGTGCACGAGCATTGGCTGCCCTCTACGTAGGAATGACATGACGAGAATCAGCCCAGGGGTACCATGCTTTTGATACAGTATCAGTGACCAATTATTCCGGATGGCTGCAGCTGAGGCATACAGTCCGAAACTGATGCTAGTACTCCCCTACCGGCCCGGCGAAACCAAGCTTGAAGACTCCATGTTCCACTCTAGAGACGCCGTGAGAACAATATCAAGCTCAACCGTATCAGCCATAGCCTGCCGGAGCGAGCGGCGGCAATTCAGCCTGTGGGAGTGTTGGCCGACAGTGTCAGTCACGAAGAAACCGCATGAAGATAATAGACTATGGGCATCAAATTCGAAGGCTTACTGACAGCGCGAGGAACGAGTTGAAGTAGACTGTTGAGAAGGGGGGAAGTCTTGGTCAGGTGAATCGACATTTATCGATGAGCTATGAAGACTTACTGATGCAACGTGGAAAATGGAATACAGTCCACACAAGCCTAGTGGTGGCAGAGTTGGTGAGAGCGAAGTACTAACAACAGAAGACAACATCACATGTCACAGCCGCTGATATGTAAGAAGATCAGAAAACATACCGTAATAACCATCAAGGTCTGCATAAGACTTTCAGAGTCGGCGCGCGTGAGCAATACCGTTCCCTGCATATATGGGTCGAACAGTCGAGGGACGTACACAACAATTAGTGCCCGCCGTATCGTATATGCCACGAGTTTGGCAAGTACCGAGTCTGTGCTATATGTCATTGCGGCACTGCCAACTATCAATGGTTAAGAAGAGAGCTCACCTGCCAACTCCAGTCTTTCTGCCATGAAAGATGATGGACAAAGATGCGGCGATGATGAGTTCCACTGCCATTGTTGCCAGATACCCAGCGACCGAGGCAATGATGATGGCAGCATAAATCCCCACGCTGTTGTTGCGACTATCAGTTTTTTTGTGGTCTCCATTGGTGAAGAGAGTGCGTCATAAAGTAACGTACGTGGCACCATAACTATATGCTAATTGTTTGGGGACGAGTCAAAGATACACGGGTAGATCCGAGGCCATGACTCACCTGTGCTAGCACCTGTCGTCGAGATGAAACATTCAATATCACTTTCAGCTGGCAGATAGCAGCAGTGAGGGAAATGGAGAGGCAGACGACGTACATATGGGTACTAACGATGTGAGCGAAAGCTATAGTCAAGTTCTCAGAATGGATGAGTTATTCGTATCCTTAACATACGAGCTCACCATTATCAACTTCAAGGGCACACTATGCCTTCTCGGCACCATGATCTTCTCCATCACTTGACCACCCCCCTTCCGGTGAGCTGTGGTGTCTGAAAGGATAGAAGAGGTAGACATACGGTGCCAGATCGTGAAGATGTAATACCTGGACGACATGGCATGTGAGGTCTTTCACAGTGTTTCCTCCAACTACTAGGCGCACTTACAGATGCGCAATCAAAATTGAGAAGCTCTATTCCGGGAAGCCTCCGTCAGTGCATACACGGAAACAAGATGAGCACCAATGAACACACCCCTATGATTGCTCCAGCCTCCGAACCCATCGTTAAACATTGTCAGCCGCATCGTGAGGCAAGCTCGTCCTCCTTACCCAAAATGACCTTTTGAGTACTGAAAGTCAGTAAAGCTGACTGACTGAGAATCGATTCGAGCTTACGTCGAGTACCGAATCCGCGATAGTGCGCCAGCCATGCCATGCCGCTCGACCATTAGTTCCCAAAGGAACTAGAAATGTCATTCGAGAGGTCCACTCCCTCAGTGCAAGCGGAGACGGCAGGTGCTACGCAACTTACAGCCAGATCACAGCATATCCTCGCCGTTTGAAGTAGCCTGTACGATCGAACCAGATGCGCGTCAACACTGGGCCGAGGTAACAAGAAGGTAAATCCCTACCACGATATTGCAACCTGCAGTGCGTCAGTATAAATTACAGTTGGAGAGCCTGGGCATGGGCTCTTACCAGGATATGAAGGCGTACGCTGTCCCGCGGGTATTGATGGAAGTAGTAGGCGATATGACCCACGGAAAGGCCGTAAAACCTACAAATCGTACGGGACGATCCGTGGATTATAGGTCATACTGTACATTTTGTTGAACATAACCAGTCGACGCACATGAGTTCGAGTGTGATCCCGGCGAACACGCACCCTATGGTCTCATTGGGTCTGGATATGAGTTGCTGTTCAAACATGCTGAGGTTATTGGAGTATGCAGCAGATGTCTTGGCCAGGGGACAAGGCATAGTGTTATAAGGCGGCAAGCGCGGGCGCACTGGCAGTGCGGCTTGAATCAGCGCCAGCAATTTTTGGGATGGAGGAGGACCCATGACAATTGGTGGGGATGCATGATCCTCTGAATTAGATCCGGCGGACAAAGATTGCGCGAACGGAAGCTTCAGGCCTCATCCGGATCCCGTCCGGACAACAGTGGTCGTCGGGCAGGCAGAGGCTTGATGCACGTCCGGACGTCGAGGAGGACGCGGAGCGCTTCAGAGGGAGGAGGAGGAGGAGGAGGAGGCCATCGATCCCATGTGACGTCAGCGGTCGTGACAGCGCTAGTAACCACTGGCAGTTACTAGTCACACAACACTGCACTCTGCGCTGATCCAGCACGGTGCTGATAGAGAACAGCTTCGCCCGCTTCAAGCTTCAAGTTCTGTAGCTCACGTTTCACGTGGGCGTCATACACAGCCTTCACTCGGATGTGGCCTCGCGCAACAGCCCCGGAAGGCTTTGAGCTACACCATGTGCACGCTATACGTACCCATTGACCGCAATCCTACGGATGGGGACGGTATCGCATAGGCGATACACCCGCACAGTGAACTCACCATATCCGCTAGCATCAACAGAAACCTCCGGGAGCCGTTGTCGCCCATACCACTTGAAGGTCGGGTCGAGCGGCAAACACACTGGCCAGGAAGGGGATGCACAGCGCGACGAGCTTCAACCCGCGACACCGCCGGAACCCGTGTCCTTCGTGCTCGATTGCAGCATCGTCCCCGCCAAAGCGGCACACACGGCATTCGCGCACCACCGGGGGGGAGGGGGGTGCAGACCGACGCAGCTGCTCGATTGCCAGCGGACGGTCCTCAGGACCCCGGGCCCAGCTAGCAACTGCGCCGAGACCGTCCTCGCTGGCTTGTATGGGATTTGGAGGTATTCCCGCAGGGTCAGCACCGGGTCCCTCTTCGGCGTAAGCTGCGGGAGCAGCAGGCGAGCTAAGGCAAGTGCAGCTGTAAGGTGCGTCCGTACCGCCAAGGCCCGGCTTGCGCTGACAAAGCGAGGACTAGTGCGCCCGGACAAAAGTCGAGCTCGGGATCAGGCATCCCCACCTGTTGTAAGGGGTCGTTATCGAGGCTGGCATTGCCATCGGAGATATATGAGGTTCGTCCTGAAGCTTGAAGCCTTGAAGTTGGTTTCGAATGGTTAGTTGAGCAAAACGTAAGCACGGTGATATCATGCCGGTACCCTCCGAGGCGGTTTGTGTTGAATACGAGCCGCATGTCTCGTGCTGTATTCGTAGGATAGAAGGGCAGTATAGGGCAGTGCACTGGCAAAATTGAACCACATACATGTAATCGTGCCCCTTCGCGTCGCCCCTGGCATGCAGCTTGGTATGTCTCTGAAGGAAACGTGCTCGTCAATATTCGTAGCAGTCAACTCAGTCAGCATCCACTCACCTCTGCTCTCAGCGGGCGGATCGACCGCGTTTGGGTATAATGTCAAGACCGTGAGGGACAACGAGGAAGCTTCCGAACCGATATGAGGTCACCCGGCGAAGACAGCCCACGTCGCACACCGAGCATGCCACCAAAACCCCATTAGAATATATGCAGCGTCCGTGAGAGTGGTATACGAGTACAATAACGGGGGTGCCGGTATGAAGTCACGGCTAAACGAGACGTCGAGCGACAGAGACAATAAAACAGTATGGCTACAAATGCGAAAGCAGGCGCCGGGATGTCAAGTGGCCACGTATGTATGCAGGGTCGGGAATCGGGATGATATGGAGCGTGAAGAGAATATGGAGAGAGATGTGGCGGGCGTTGGAAGATGCGGAACGTGTGATGGTCAGTGCGCATGGGTGCGCGGTCGTCGAGTCAATGGACCTTGTCATGGCGGACCTCTCCTACGAGTGGTCGAGTGTATGTGGTGCCTTGTTTCCTCGCCTCCCCCTCTCCTCCTCAGGCGGACAGCGAGCAGGGATGCTCTCCCCTCGTCTATGATCGCCTGTCCAGCAGGGTGCGCCTGCGCACGCCTGCTTAATTGCGAATGGCGCTCTCCTCCGCTCACTTCCTCTGGATGAACTTCTTCATCGTGCCCATGCCGGCCTGGCCGCCCGCCGGAACATTCGCCTGCGACGAGGGCGCAAGAGCCGCGTACATCGCGTGCCCGTCGCGCGGCGACTGGTGGAACGACGCGAATGCGTGTGGGGACGCGGGGCCCGTGGGGAAGAAGCTCGCGAGGGGCGAGGACGGCGGCGACGAGTAGCTGTAGTTCGACGACATGGCCGGCGCGGCGCGTGATCAGATGCGTACGATCGTGAACGTGTATATGCTGGTCAGAGGATCGTCCTTGGCAGGCAGCGCGCGACCGGTGAAGGACTCGCTGGAGGGCTCAGGGGGCGAGGTGAGGCGGCGAGGGTGAGGCGAACCAACCAAGCTGAAGTTGGCGGGCTTGGGGAGAGAGACGCGGGGTGTTGTTCTCGGCTTATAAGCGTTGCCAGCCATGGCGGGATCACGAAGGCCGCAAGCGTAGGCAGATACAAGGGCTGCCATACCGAGTTGGAATACAAGGGGGTGCCCGAATCCGGACGCGCTTCTCCAACTCCGCGACGCTGACATGCCATATTCGGATGAAAGGAGCGACGCAAAGGGCATGGTCGCCCTCCGGCGCATCTCTCCGTGCCAAGGCATTTGCGGGGGGCGGGTTTGGAGGATGCTGGCTGATATTCCAAGCTCGCTCAACGCGGTGCGATGCGGCAGCGACGGCGCACAGGAAACCGAGTAACACGCCGGTAAGGGGGCCTCGAGAGCTGAGGATCGCGTTAGCGCCCGAGATGCTACGCGCCACAACTCCCACAGCGTCCGAACGCGGCGTATATGAATGTTGTCCTCTGCTGACTCGCACACGCACCTTACGTACCGCCGTGCACCGGTGGTTCGCGTAGCCCGCAAAGAATGATGAGCTCGCTTCCAGAACGGCTGCACGGCGGCTGCAGCCACCTGCCTGCAAATTATTCAGTCACGAAGGGCGAGGTTCCAGCAGAACATACTTCATTGCACATGCAATACATGGATGTGGGTTGCGACGACGATGCGAGGACTGATGAGTGTACCGTACTGCGAGAGCAAGAGACCGGAATTAGCACCTGACATGGACGTCCGGGATGCGAGGCGACTACTATGCGGATATCAATCGAGATGCAATAGAGAGAAACCGGGAATAGAAGACGGGGAGCGAGATATAGAGAGAAAGCGAGCGTGCAAGAGCTATACAGAGGAACAGAGCGGGCCGAGCGCAGCGGATGAACAGTCCAGAAAATCCGATGGTATAATGATACGGTCAACACCGGACTGCACGCGAAAGCAAAGAGGAGAAGAACCATCCACGCCGATGCACCACTCGTCGACTCGAGGCGTGCCCGCGCTAGAGGAGCGCCGACCCTTGCTCACCCCGCTCGACGAGCCGCTGCCAGTCCTTCCGCCACTGCAGCATGTTCGCGCGGAGCTTCTTGTCGGAGATCACCTTCTCGATCCACGCCAGCAGTGCATTCTCGTCCTCAGGGACGAAGAACGATGACAGCAGCGAGAGCACCGTCTCGAAGCTTGCCGAGGCAGACGTGATGTGATCTAGCCCGAGACAATGAGCATCCCGCGCGCCCAACGTCAGGGTTCATTAAGAACTCACCTCGGTATACCCACACGATCGCCACCGCGACGACCACAAAAATGTCGTGGCCCTCCAGCAGGAAAGCGTCCCACAACCGGAGCTGCGTCTGGAACGGGACTGAGTTCGCAAACAGGGTGATGTACCACTTCGTCGCATACGACGTCGTGGAAATCATATGCTTCTTGAACGCAGCGTATACCGGCGGCAGTAGCTGCTCCATGATCCGCTCCTGCACATATATGGCCTCGAGCAGGCCTGGGAACCCGGGGCTAAAAATCGTGTGCATCTGGTACGCGTCGTGCAGTCGCACGAGCGAGGCGTAGACGCGCTCCGGCTCAAAATAACACAGCAGGGTGGCTGCTATAGGCCCCATGCCTTGGCAGTACCCGCAAGTCTCGCAGCGCAGCGAGAATGAGTGGAGGACGTGGAACAGTGATCGTTGCCTAGGTCGCACATGAACGGGGGTATACCATGCCAACGGCGAAGAGGACATACCCTTGTCCGTACCGCGTACGGAACATAACGTGCCCGCTAATCGTCCGGGGCACATCCAAGTCGATCTGGACGTCATACGTCGACGGCCGGTCGAGCCCTTCCCTATACTCCTGTGAGAGCTGTCGAGTCTCCGTCTTCCCATGCCGCGAGAACCGACACAGCAGCGTGTCCCAGGCCGCGCTCCGCCAGCAGTCCGGGACGCCCTTGAACGTCCGTTCCCGCAGCTTGCGCTCCTTCGACGCGCGGATGCCCCACGCCTCGACGTTGCACCCAGGGTCGCGCGAGCGCGCCTCGAGCATCCGCCCCCACTTCG
>MPVS01000376.1:0-24613 GCA_001931775.1 Fomitopsis pinicola
AAAGATACTCGGCGGTAGCAGAACCGCGACATCTAGGAGAAGATCGCGCTCGGGCTCGCGAAGCCGACGCTGTCGAAGGTGAGCATGTTCGACTCGCGGCTGATCAAGCGGGAGAGCCTATCTGGCACGTCCGCAGACGACGAGGCATACAGCCTGTACGACCGCCCGCTCTTCCACGGTTTCTCTGCTGCCGTTGCGATCTACAAGGCACGGGCCAACATTACGGAGCGCAACCAGGACTCGGGGAGGGTTCCTCACGTGCACTTGACAACGACCGTTTCGGGCCCGGGCAGATCAAGAATGGGTTCGACGGCGCGAGATTCAATTGGTGCGCGAGGTCCCGGTCCAACACACTGGCAACGTGTTCGGACTCGACAAGTTCTTGGACAAAGCGAGAGTCTGGGAAGAAGAGAGGTCTATTGGGCGCAATATTTAGTATTCGTAGCGTGAAGATAGGTCTGATTGGCATCATAGGCACAACAAACAACAGCAAAGCATCGTTTCCTGCCGATGCCACCTCTGCTGCACAATGCAGTCGCTTTCAATGGCGCCGGCATGACGGAGCGAAACATGGGTGCGTTCGACCCTGCCCCCTTCGCCTTTCTTGCCTCCTGCTACTACGCTTGCCACTCCTACGCGCTTCAGCACTGAGCACGATGATCCTGCCGTTGCTCTTCGGGATTTTCCTGTACCGCCTTGATATTTCAGAGTGTTACCCACCTGTACCCCCGTAAGCGCAAATGAGATTGTAATAGACTAGGTTAGATCTCTGATGCCTTCTTCTCGACAGGGGGGTTGAGATACGCTTTGCGGGGGTTGCGGAAGACTGTCACTATCAAGGAACTTATTATCATGGACCGGACCCCACCGACTTCATTGAAAATGATCCTGAAGCTTGGGACTTCGGCGTTGACCACGACTGGCTGGACAGTTACCGCGAAAAGGTAGAAACCGCCTTGCTAATTGTCAGACTATCCGGGGGAAGGTGTAAGTTTCTATCCGTGACCGTCTTGATCCAGATGAATCTCAAGTTCGCAACGTAGATATCTTGATGTTCCCACCAAATGCGTCGCACGTTCCACACCGCATCATGCACCTCTCTGGGTGGACGATGTTCCGACGCGGGTGGTTTGTAAGCATGCACCCTTAACACTGTTCGACCGAAACTGATGCCTTTGTAAGACGGCCACCGTCGTATGGACGCACATTGACGGGGATACGATCCACCTTTATCAAGCCACGTTCAATAGCCGTCAGAAGTACGATTTGCTTGCAGAGTGCTTTGATGAGAGCACGGTTGCGCCACCCCCGGAAGCCGACAACGAATTCTCGGATGATCTAGCCCAGCACGAGATCGCCCAAGTCTCACGTAGATTCAAAGCTTGCGTGCGTTACGGCGCCTTTCGTCGGAAGACGAGGAACGTTGTTGAGCGGTTCAGGGTGGCCTACATGCAATTGTGGGCGGTTCTCATCATTTACATATGCTGGTGGGTCTTGACCACACTCCCTTGATCACTTCTGTTATACGTACGTGATGGCTAGGAGGAGAGATAGAACATTGTCTCTTCATTCTGACGGTGTGTCATGACGGCGTGTCTTCAGGCTATTGGTGGATGCTGTTGCATGGCGAAGCCGATCTACAAAGTGACTGGAGGGCTGCCGCCTGGCGCGATGGAACGCCGGACTACGTGACAACCTGTCGTCTACCCACAACGAGCCTGAGTCGTATACTTTAGGAACCTCGCCACGCGCTGCGCGCAGCTCCGTAGGTTATCCCGCCGATGCTGCCGTCGCAAACAAGCATACCGGCCAGGGGAAGGGAGTCGGCTGGGGCAGGCGTATCACTGCCAAGCTCTTGAAGTAGTAACAAGAAGGGGGAGGAAGTCACTTGAGTACGGAGGACACGGGTCAGATGGCGGAGAACCTTGGGAGGGCATCAACGGGACGACCGAAAATCAAATGGCACTGCACACGAACGAGGGCTGCAGCTAGATCAGCGGTGTGTCGTACACGGGCACGATCGGCGTGACGAATTGCAATGCAATGTCCTGCTGCCATTTCGTACGTCCCCATAATCACCTATGTGTAGCCCGGCAGCTGACGCACGTGGCAAAGCAAGATGAACCAAAACAGCTACGCCCCGGGCTTTGCCGCGTCAGGCGGAGGCGTGTTCGCGACGCTCTTTGACGACACGCAGATCGCGATTTTCTTGTGGCCGTGGTCGAGCGTGCCCGCGTCGGTGTCGAGCGAGCAGCGTGGACATCTCCAAGTGGGGCACGCCGTCGGCGAACTACACGTCGAGCGCGTGTAACATCGGGACGCTGCAGCAGCTGGTGCTCGACGTCACGCTGTGTGGGGACTGGGCGGGCGTGGCGTCGATCTCCACGGAGACGGGGTGCGCAATCTCGGGGGGCAGCGCGGGGAACACGTCGTCGTGCTACCTGCAGAACGTGATCAACAACGGGAACACGACGGCGTACTTTGAGATCAACTACATCAAGGCGTTCAACCGGAATGGGACAGTGCTGGGCGCGAGCGGCGCGACGAGCAGTGTGTTTGCGAGCGCGACGAGCGCGGCGTCAAAGGGTGCAAACGGGACGGGGAGCGAGATTCTGAGCTATGTACTATGTCTAGCAAACATCTACAAGTAGAATTTAATCATTGTGCTATGATTTGCCGGAATTTTGGCGTCTAAGCCCAACTATCAGTGCCTATGACGCTGCTATGAGTACTAGTGTCTACGAGTGGGATATGTATATGAATGTCTATGGCTGTGATACCGTGTGCTATGATAGATGTTGTGTCCACTATGACGTGCTATCTGCCACTACAGAATGTGGCGCGCGCCTATGGCGGACTGCAAACAAGGGGGTCTTCGCTGAGGCTATGAGCGCTATAGTGTCTATCTAGCCCCCTTAGAAGACCATCCCTCCCCTCTCTCAACAGGTCTTGTTTGGGTCTGCCTACGGGAGACTAATCTAGCCCTACTGCTGAACGTGATGAGTACGAACCGATATTTCCGGAAGCCATACAGCGTGTCTGAGCTGCTTCATGACCAGAGAGGATCTCCGCATCGCCGGGCCAGCGCGACTAGCCGTACGTCCAGGTCGACTCCGTCGTCACTAGGGATGCAGCATTCGCTGAGACATACTGGAGGGCTATCCGGTTCGTCGGTGACTCGCTTGATTAGATGTCCCCGTCCTCTGTGCCTCGTTAATGTCGGCTTTTAGACCACGGGGGCTTGCCCAGTGAGCTGACGGTGAGGTGTCCAGCCGTTTGATATTCTTGCAAGTGGTCGATAGCTCAGTGATGCGGCAGCGTCAGTGCAGTATCTGGGATGCTCATCGCCCCGCGGTATCTATCTCGCTGCCCGTGTCGCTTCTTCTCAATGTGTTCAATCCGAAGGACTGAATTGACCCGACTTTCATCCCAAGATTGCTACCTCCGATACGGACCGACTGGACGACATATGTACAATGGAGCATACTGAAGCGCCCCAACACGTGTTCGCAGGGAACCTCTTAAATCGTGGCTGTTCAAGCCAACACTCTTCCGACCCTTGTGTTCCGCCTTTCGCAACACGCCACTCCCCGCAATCCCTGCCCATACCTTCGTGGCGGAATGTTGTCTACGTCAACGTACATCTCAGGAGTGTGGTACGTTTAATACGGCCTTGTCAACGTCGCTGTCAAGCTGACTGGGACAAAGGGGGAAGATCCTGACGCCAGGGGAAGCCCACACTCACCACACGGAACTCTACGATGTGCGCATCACGCATGCAACCCTAGGGGCTTCAGTTGCGAAGGCCAAGGACAAAGGCCGTACTCAGGTTTACATTACATATGCGAACCAGCTGTCTACGGGCAGCGCCACTGACGAGGAACGAGTCATGCTGCCAGTGGTTGCCCTATCGCCTCAGAAGGTACTGACATTACATCTTCTGCTGAAGCTCTGCTCTTCATCTGTACTCGTCACGTAGGTTGATCATGCACCCCTGGATATAACGCTCCCGTCCGGTCAATCTTTCATCCTGGAAACAACAGGACCTAGGTAGGCATGTTACTGTGGCTGGCTTGTATGCTTCGCCTGACTGCCCGCACAGCACAGTTCATCTTTCAGGAAATCTGGTTTGCGTGGAGACCGCGCCCGTGGATGCCACATCAGAGCAGCCATCGTAAGTCAAAAGCCACTCCTCGGCCTGCGTCACAATCACATATCCTTGCTCGAACAGGCTTGACGTTCCTGTGGCAGCCTTCAACGTCCCTGCGCGCAAGAAAAGGGGCAGGGCCGACTCGGAAAGCTCCGGTCGTAGGACTCCCGTGCCAATGCTTCCCGTCACCACTCCCGCTGACGTGGTAGGCACGTCTCACAAGAAGCAGAAGACTCAGTCGTTGGCCACGCAACCTCGCGTCAGCATGGACGTGCCTACCAAACGATACACGCGCTCCGAATCGTCGACGAGCGACGTCAACACGGTGGATGGCTCTGCCTCGGAGTTGGCTTCTGTGTCCTCGGCTCGTGAGTCCCACGTGACTGACGATTCTGAGTTGGCCAGTCGTGCAACCGCTTCCACCAGCAGCGGGCTGGGCGAGGCTCAGTTCAACATCAAGGACAGTTACCCCGGTGTGGGGGATGTGACGGCAAGCATGGGAGACGTCGTGCATGCCAAGTACATCATATGTTTGCGTGATGGCACCGCAGTCGTCACACACAAGGACGTTCCCGTACGTGTGACCTACGTGTTATTGACCAGGTACTGATAGTGCCACAGGTTGCCTTTAGACTCGGTGACAATGACATCTTGCCGGGTACGTTAGAGAGGTACAGTGTTCACTGCATCTCGTTTCTGACAAATGCTACAATAGCCATCGACAAAGGCCTCGTCGGGGTGCGAGTAGGCACCGAACGCGTCATATCCATCCCAGCTGAAATGGGCTATGGCGACAAGAAGCATGGCAAGATACCACCGAATTCGGCTCTGTTCTTCCGTAGGTAACCGTGCTTGTTCAGGAAGACAGCACATTGATTTTTGCTCACAGAGTGCAAGGTTGTGCGCATCGTGCCAGCCTGAGACCGCCTGTACGATTCGCCCTGTCTGTAGGCTGTGTGCGCCGCAACTTGTCTCGAATACTGTGTATGATTTACTGCATTTGCTTGGCTCTTCTCATATATGCTCGACGACAATGCCTTGTATCGTTTCGATTTGTGTCATGACGTATATATCCATTCGCGACCGACTGCAGTTGGAGGCGTTGCGGCGCCCTGTGCAAAATATCGTTTGTGGGGGTTCAGGTCTTAGTATGCTAGCGACCAGCTGCAGGAATGTGTAGCGAAGGTTCTCTACAATTTGTCTTGTTGCCGAGGCCGGAGATCGAGACTATCCTGAAATACGTGCATGCGATGCCATTAGCCAGTGCGTGTAGGTCTCGTCGAAGTCCAAGGACCGAGACTCAGTCCACGTGCACCGCCTGCGATCACTCGGGACTCAGGATACCGACGTCGACCCCGCTTGCATTGCAATGTGGCGTCTCCTCGCATGCCAGTGCCGCATGCCCATCAGTTTGGTGAGCATGTAAAAACAAGACGACACGAACATCCTCACTTGGCGCGTAGTCGATCTTGCAACGCGTGCAAGCGCGTAACACGTAGTGCTCGACGAGCAACTCATTGCCAGCCCGCTCCCCGCTTCCCTCCTGCCACTGTCACCCTCCCGCCGACCATGACGTGGGCCGGCGTCCCCTTTGTCTGGCCGGCGCGTGCTGCGACATCGCACCTCAAATGGCCGCAGCGGGCGTTCGCGACGCCCGCTGGAGCCTTCAGGAGTATGTGGGAGTAGGGAGCCGTAGTAGGGGGGGGGGGCATCATTGCATTACTAAACAGGTGAGTGCCGGCCAGCCGTCGTACAGAGTCCCGACCAGCTGCTAGTAACCATTCCACCAGCCCCGCCCCCGCCCTGTGCACACCGTCCATGATGTCCACAACCCACCGTGCATAAGCACTCGCGTACCCCGGCCTGTCGCTCCACGCTCGAGCGCTGCCTGATGCACCCCAGCACGCTCGGCGGCCTCATCCATCCGCCGCTAGCGCGATGTGTGAGTCCTCCGATTCGCCACTGTTCCTGACATAATGCAGGTGATATCCAGGCACGCACCGCGCAAGGAATTCGCGTTCGGTGCGTCAAACAGGCTCTTGCTACACACCTCCCCGCTCGCGCACTCATTCGCGGGCCTGTACTCTGTGCGCGACTTCTACTCCACAGCGACGTACTCGCCTCGCCCAGCCAAATCCGCCTCACAGCAGCAGCAGCAGAACGCGGACGACACCGTGCCGTAGCAGCAGAACACCACGGGCTCGCGGCGCTCTGGCTCTCCCGCGCTCACGGACCAGTCTGCCCTCTCGTAGATGCAAACGCTAGCGTCACCGTGTCGTAGAAGCTTCACTTGAGCCAGCACGCTCAGGTCGACGAGAGGGGCAGCTAGACGCGCCGGGTGAACGAGCGGGTGAACGAGCGGGAAGGCAGGTGGGAGGGCACATCCATACGGTGTTCACTTACCTGCATACCCGCCCACTTTCCCATGGACCCGTGGACCCGCCTACCCGCGTGCAAAACCCCCACTCGCCATCGCAGGTCGTATGGGTACGTGTTCTGCCCCATGATCATTTATTATTTTGCCTGCTCTATGCCCCGAGAGTATATACGCCAACGCGCAACCTACGTCAACCCGGACACCGTCGAGCACGTTGGTCGACAATCTCGGCCACCGCTATCTCGTAACAGGTTCACACTCCTGGTGAAGAAGTTGATGCAGCAGGAATCGGTGAGGCGTCTTTTCTATGTAGCTGCCACTGTCTTCCCCACTCTGCCTGTCGAGTGAGAACGTTTGCGCACGTCTACCGGATTTGCCGGTCTTCACGGCTCCCACAGTGACGCTCTGCTTCAATCCGATTCAAGCACTTCTCAATGGATTATTCTCTTTCCCCCAGATAGGTCATGACTGCCGACTCGTCCTTCGGTAATTCCTGCGCGGTGTACGCTTATATGTATTCTTGTATTGTGCTCCTCAATGCCAAAGATCCATTGACGCGCTTAGAAAAGCGAACACACGCTGCCTAGCTATAATCACTTCCGATTGTATGACTATAATTTGAATGGCCAAACGGAACTCAACGCGCCAGTCTGTCGCTGATTCCTACAACGGCACGGTTGAGATTGTGTTGACTCACCGCAGAAGTGGCGTCAAATCTAGATCTGAGGAACGTCGAGCAGGCGCCTGGGAGGCGGCGCGACGACCTTGCGAACGTTCCACTACCGTCTCGACGATCGTGAGTGTCGTGCTCTCTCGATGGGCCGTGGGCAACTCAAACCTTCCTGCCTGTTACAGCACACCGGAATCCCAGCAAATGCCACTCAAATATACGAAGACGGTCGAGATCGTCGGCGAGCATAGAGATGCGGTCAACGCCGTGGTATTCAGTCCGAGCGGCCAATACCTTGCAAGTGCCGGCCATGATGGTCGCATTCTCATCTGGGCATTAGACTCGGGCAGAGCACTTCATCGTTTGACGTACCATTCTCCGGTGTTATCCCTCCTATGGGTCGGCTCCCCGAATCAGATACTGGCTGGCTGCGGCAACGGTCGTATGCTCACGATATCCTTTGACGAGGTATTTCTCTTCTATTCCTGCCAAACGGGACAAAACTTATTAGCTTGATGCAGTACATCATCAGGGTCGACAGCCGACATGCTCACGAAAAGCCTGTCGAGAACTTTGCGCTCAATCCATGCCCTGGATCTCAATATCAACTCGCCTCTGCTGCCCATGAGGAAGCGGGATTGTGGTCATGGAGCTCCGCATGTGAGTTGTTGTGGCCCAGTCGGCATTATCTACTTAAGAGTGTTTCAGCCTCTTGGATATGGAAGAACCCTCTGCATGCCAGTGACCAGTTATGACACCAAAGAGCATATCATTACATCATTGAATTGGATGAACCCTCCAGAAAACGACCATCTGATCATCTCGTATCTCTATCATGGTGTTTTGTGAGTATCAGTTGTATGAATGAGAGCCACTAGGCTTATATGGGATCCCACATAGATGCTGGAGCCTTACTGGGCATTTGCCTCAGGTCATATGGTCAATCCCTATGCCACTATGGTGGGGTTTGTGTGGTGTCTCTGTCATATTGTCACTGAAAATTCTGAATTAGTGGCCCAACTGTTATCTCACCCAATAACCAGTTCATAATCAGTAACATCACAGCAACATTTAAACTTTTTCTCATTTCATCTCTCTCTGAGGTTTACTCTGTGAAGAACAACACTGAGAATCCTGGAAAGCTGTTGCCACTTGTCCTGGCTCATAATGGCACAATGCTAGTCTGTGGAAGTACTCAGGGCAAGCCAAGACTGTGGCGATGTCAGGATGGGGGTTATATGCAAGTATTACCTCTGACAGGTGGGCCATCTACAATAGTCATGATTACCACAGTGCTTATTTCCTTTTTTATAGAGCCTGGTTTACCACCAATGAATGTACAAGCCATTGCAGTAAGTGTCCTGTATGTGCAGTTGACTTCATTCCAGTCTCACTGGACTGTAGGCACATCTTGCTCCTAATTCAGAGAGGCATCTCATTGTGACAGCAACAGGGCAAAGGGGGGACTTCAACAAGATACAGATATGGGAAGCCTATGAATTGGACTCCTGATTCATGTGTTACATAGTTATGGCAGTCATTGGATAAATCCTGCATACAGTGCTGCATGGACAGCGGGTGTTCGGAGAACTCTAGTTACAAGCAAGGCAAGACACATAATGGAGAATATGAGAAGGCCAATGCAGACATATGCACAATTAGACAAAGCAACTTGTCTGGGCAGATATTTCCTACTGAGTTCACAGTCAGTAAGAATACAATTTTCACATCAATGATCTCATCTACATACTGCCTGTGCATATGGTCTGTGACATGCTGCAATATATGGTGACTGTCAAGCTTGATTGAGCTCAGGTCTCTAAACCAGTCTTCGAATCTTTCTTGGAGCACCCGGAGATGAGGCTTGACTAACTGTGTCTCAGCGACCGCTGCATGCGAGGGTTAGAGTGTTAGTCTAGATCTGCATCAGTGGTCTTGCAGATACTTACCTGTGGAAACAGGCAGCGTCTGCGCTTTCAAGTCTGAGACATAGCTCTTGAGCTCTGATGAAACCTGTCTGGCCTCCGTCAGGGTTGTTTGGACTTTGAGCTGAAACAGCATCTTCAGTCTCTAGGTCCAATGGACAAGGAGACACGTCATGACTCACAATCTCCTCGACTACGGCATCCAGTTTTCTCCCAACAGTCGAATGACGTGCCACACTATCATCGTGATGATGCTGTATCTTACACTCCAAACGAGCAACGGAGCCGTCCAAATTGTTGATTCGTGTTTCCAGCTTTGAGAAGATGGGCAAAGATGATATGCGCGCTACAGTGGGTAAAATCAGTGCAACAATCATATGGTAGAACAGCGAAGTAACCTGTCAACATGTTGGTTAACACAGGTCGTGTGATACCGGGCTGCTCGATCTCCTCATGACGTTCAGCTGTTATCTGAGCAGCCGACTTGGTGTTCGAACTGTACGGCTGCTTGGTCCCTTCGCTACCCCTCGCAGGCGCTCGGGCAGATGTCCGGTACAGTTCTGAGAGGCGCATGATCACGTCCCGAGGAGCGACAGGTCGATTCTCCTCAAATTCCTCCTTTGTGAAGACGAGGCACTCCAGGATGCTGCAGATCTCGTTCCACTCGAGCTGCTGGTCACTGGCCTCCAGTCCACCACCACTCTGCTCGTCATGATGAGTTTTTTGGCCACTATTCAGAAGATGCACCATCGTACCGGCCCAGACTTCTCAAGGTTTCCGAAGGTAGCAATGTCTCCTTTGGTGTGTCTGCGTCGGGAATGGTACCCAGACCGTTCTGCCTCTGCAGAGCCGGGCACGACCGAAAACCCTCGAGTGGCTGCGTTGAATTCCATTCGCCACGGCAGCAGCCTGAGTATTCTTTCCTAAGATATTTGTCAGTAGAGCGAAGGTCTCGTCAGAGTAGTCGGTTTTGCTCTACGTACTGCAGCTGGCGACGCCGTCTAGACTGTTGAGTACTATGGTCGAAGGGGCACCATCTAGCCGGCAATGGCGTGCGATCCCATGAGCTCGTGGGCGCTAAACGAGCGGTAGCCGCGTTCACCGCGATCGCTGCCTCGAACTGCCTCAAGCTTGCATTGCACTGGTTCTCAGTTTTCTTCCGCACTTTGCAGTACTTCGCGTCATCGCATCCTCGACTCATGGCCGAGAAAATATCGCGCTCTGATATCGAATGGCTTGTGCAATACCCATCAAAGTCGACTGCCCCCTCCTATGAGCTGCCAACCGTGAATTCGTCCAAGGGGCATGTTGAACATGTCTTCACTCTGCAAAGAGAGATTGCGAGTGTTGCAGTCGAGTCTGCGGTAGATCCTGTACGTGCGCTCGCGATGTTTCCTCTTCCTTGTGGATCATTGAAGGCTGACTTGCCGAAGATGAAGCCTTCCGATGTGTCGCAGCCTACTTCCTCAGTCAGTCACCACTTTGCCATCCCTGACGCACACGCGTGCTGTTTCCTGATTATGTGTCTTACGTTTAACGCAGACTCAGTCGTCCTCAACAGTGGCCGTTGGCCACCGTGCGTTCGCTCGTTCACCCGCCGTCTTGTCGATAAATACTCGTACGCCTGAGGACAACGTGCGCTACATGCCTCAACCCGCAGGGGACCATGATGCAGACCATGAAATAGAGGTATTGCTCGAGAACGCAAAATCAATCATTAAAACGCTGATGTCTCGCACAGTACTTACGGCCCACTCGCTACAAGATCAAGCGCTCTGACTGGCACACCGTCTGGTATTCCAGCTGTAGTCCTGATCCCCCACAACATCCGACCCGCATCCATCCAGAGGAGGTTCTACGAGCAGGAGATCTATACATTCATCGGTCGTCGGGCGTTGGCAACCGACTGATGTGGGTGTTTACGTCCGATGGTCATTGGGAGAGCGTATCGCCCCTCGAGGAGCGAGCACATCCAGTGCTGAAGCACCTGGTTCTGTCGTTCTCGAGCTCGGGAAATCCAACATGGGTAAGACCCGAGACCGCGAAGCGACACGGTAATTTTTCCGATGTCTGGGATGACCTAGAGACGGACGAGTGACGTGCCATACAACATCTCGACCTTCTCTCTGCCTCCAGCTGGCGCTCACGAGTAAGTCGTATAGAGTCTTTCTTGACGTATCCATGTTGAATGGGCTGCTAGAACACTACAGCTCTGCACCGGTTGCGCGCTTCACGTTGCACCTTCGCTTATGTATATGAAGACGCGGCCGAGCGGCATGGCAGCATGATATCGAATGGAGTGGTTCTGTCGCTGTAGTGTAATACAGAGGCACCCTCAAGGGAGCGGGATGCTATTTGCTTGCGCGCAACGGTCTTATGAAGGTGTGTGGTTACCTCGTACGGTTAAGCGACTAGTTACACAGCCCTTATCTAGAATATCATGCTCCGCGCCCTTCCCGCGCATTGAGCATAAAATCTCGAACGAACGTCTGCGGTTGCTCTTCACAAGCTTGAGCAAATGAGGCGCCTATGCTCCCTCTGCGGCCGATTGCGCGCTTAGAGTGGGAAGGGCTTCTATGTAGGCATTTCAATTTCCCCCTGAACAATGCAGGCCAATTGAGGGTGATTGCTCCTCGTGCTAGGTGGATCCCTCTGTGTTACATGCTCGTCTACGCTGCCGAGCTCCACAACACGTATCCGCGTCCCCTCTTAGTGCCACTCAAACATTGCGCGATTGTCAGAAATGACTTCGTCGCAAGAGCCCATGGCCTTGGACTCACCGACAGCGGAAACGTCGCAAGCTCTGAAACGACCTCGATCCGTGACACCGCCAGCCATAGAGCAAGACGCGTCCGAGCCGTCTGCTGTCCTTTCATCGCGCAAACGTCTGAAGCTGCATCACTCACCACCACCACCACCGGGGCGGCGAAGGGAACCCTATCGGACTCAGATCCGTCGTTGGCTCGAACGGGTCAACTCACGAGATACAACAGGGCATGCACAGGAGGCGGGCTCAGCTGTCAACTTACTAGATCAAGCGGCTATTCCTCGACCCTTCGGTGGCAATGATAGTAGAGCACTGTTCACGTTCACGTTTCCGTACGGGCATTCCCATCAGCACGGTGAGTGGGCCTGTGCTTCGTATGAGAGCCACTCCTGATGTGGCTGTATGGGTCTACGACTCAACTAGATGTTGGAGCGCTCGCAGACGGCTCCAGCTTACAAGAGACTGTTGCTTCGCAAGCTCGAAACCCCAGTATCGAGGAGCTTGATGCGGTCATGATCGATGATGATGGACGAGTCGATGAGAACGGCATTAGTGGCTATGGGCACTTTGCAGAGTGTAAGGACGTGCTCTCGTCGTATACTCCTCACTCACCTACCAATTTTCAGTACGTATGGCGGGTGCTGTGCCCAGTCTTGTTACCTTGCAGTCCCCGATCGACATGCATTCGTCTGCGCTTGGCCGGATGGTTCACTCCGGTGCCTTGGCAGGCAATGCTGACGACGGCTCACTCTCCATTGACGATGTCCATGCGAACTTGATGTCACTGTCGCTCGCCGAACTCCCCAATGCAACTTTGGTACAGCTTCCCATGAATAACGCCTCCGCTATACCGTACAACTTCTTCTCTGTGGACCTTCAACGTGCGGGAGCATGCCCAATTGATCAACGCCATCCTGTGAACGACGTCGACCCTACTACCACAGTTTCCCCTAAAGATCGGACTACGTACGCGACTAGTCTACTGAGTCAAAGCGCTTCTCCTCCGCTCCCCGCCTCCAATCCCACTGCGGGGGTTGTCCCCGGACCGTCCAGAAACTCGTTGAACGCGGTGCTTGAATACGAACAACCGCAAATCACCTCTGTGCGTGACGGGCCCTCTCCTGATGTCGGGTTGCCGCTTCCGCCGATGCTCGACACGTCTGTGGCCGAGGCTACGC
This sequence comes from Fomitopsis pinicola, assembly GCA_001931775.1. NCBI lineage: Eukaryota > Fungi > Basidiomycota > Agaricomycetes > Polyporales > Fomitopsidaceae > Fomitopsis > Fomitopsis pinicola. Next base: position 13,068 of record MPVS01000376.1, read on the forward strand.
AAGGCGATGTCGGGAACAGGAGCCCTCCTTTCCCGAATTGGGAGCAGTTGGCTGAACGCGAGCCCTCTCCTAGCATTGAAGCGCTGCTTGCGCCGATGTTGGACACTACGATGGCCGAGACTGTGCGCGGCGACGTCATTAACGCGTCCCCGAACTGGGAGCACGAGCCGCCGGTTGAACCCATCCGCGGCGAGCCCTCTCCTAGTGTTGAACCGCCGCTTCTGCCGGTGTTCGACACTGCCGTGGCCGAGGCTGCGCGCGGCGACATCATGAACGTGAACCCTCCGTCCCCGAACTGGGAGCACGAGCCCGTCCGCGACGAGCCCTCTCCTAGCGTTGAGCTGCCGCTTCCGCCGGTGTTCGACACTGCCGTGGACGAGACTGTGCGCAGTGATGTCATGAACGAGAACCCCCCGCCCTCGAGCTGGGAGCACGAGCCCTCTCCTAGCGTTGAACCGCCACTTCCTCTGGTGTTCGACACTGCCGTGGCCGAGACTGCGCGCGGCGACGTCATGAATGTGAACCCCCCGTCCCCGAACTGGGAGCACGAGCCGCCGGTTGAACCCGTCCGCGGCGAGCCCTCTCCTAGTGTTGAACCGCCGCTTCTGCCGGTGTTCGACACTGCCGTGGCCGAGGCTGCGCGCGGCGACGTCATGAACGTGAACCCTCCGTCCCCGAACTGGGAGCACGAGCCCGTCCGCGACGAGCCCTCTCCTAGCGTTGAGCTGCCGCTTCCGCCGGTGTTCGACACTGCCGTGGGCGAGACTGCGCGCAGTGATGTCATGAACGAGAACCCTCCGTCCCCGAACTGGGAGCACGAGCCCGTCCGCGACGAGCTCTCTCCTCGCGATGGGCCCTCTCCTAGTGTTGAGCCGCCGCTTCCTCCGGTATTCGACACTGTCGTGGCCGAGACTGCGCGCGGCGACGTCATGAACGCGAACCCACCATCCCCGAACTGGGAGCGCTCGGCTAGACACGAGCCCATGCAAGTTGACTCTGTGCGCGAGCCCTCTCCTGGCGTTGGGTTGCCGCGCCCGCAGGTCTGTGACACCCCGGTGGTCGAGGTTGTGCGTCGCGGTGCCATGAATACAAGCCCTCCTTTCCCGAGCTGGTCGTCTGAACATGAGCCCTCGCCGGGCGACCACACGCACGACGAGTTCATTGCTGATGCGTCCTGGAACCCTATATTCATAAATCCTCCCAATACCAACCCATGGATGCCGTCCTCGTCGGCCGACTCCCTGTTCACAAGGTATCCGGGGACATGTGATGCGCCCACAAGTTCGACACCCATAGATGCTGACTTGATGCAGTGGGCTCCGTTGCAGATCACTTCACAGAGCTGGGATTTATCAGTAGACGATTCTGTGCAGTGGAAACCGCCGTCGCTGCACGCGACTGGCTTGGCCACATCAACCGTCGACACTGGAGACTGGGCGGCGCTATCGTTTGATGTAGGAGACTGGGTCCCGTCATGTGTCGACTCCACGGAGGGGGCCATGCCCGCTGTAGAGGCCATGGACTGGGATCCCTTCCCTACAGAGGTTGCGGGCTGGAATCCTGTGCCTGTGCCTGTGGACGGGAATCCTGCGCCTGCGGAGGCCGTAGGCTGGACTCCCGCTCCTGTAGGGATGGACTGGCAACCTGTCCCATTCGCTGGGTCACACATCACGGCGCCATTGGTTACCCCTGACACGGCTCCTACCGGAGAGTGTAGTGTACCAATGGGCTTGCAAGCCAACAGACCCACTACATATGACAGTGTCCTTTCAACAGTTTCGTCCTCCGCTGTTGTCCAGACTTTGCAGAGCTTGCCGTCTGTCGATCGTGATTCTTCGAATACTGCAGAGGATATTGGGAGGCCCGCAAGCCTTGGGTTCGCTGGTGTCGGTTCTGACAAGCTGGATGTTGCGACGTCACAAGAATGCTCTACGCTGCCTTCCCGGAGAGTGAGCACGCCTACAGCACCACAGATCACTCCTGATCTCACAGACTGGGACCCCCAGCCGTTGGTAATTGTCCCCGCGACCTGGAGTCCAGCTGCTTTCGAAAATTCAAGGGAACGGAGTCCATTCCCGGGCGCCGAAATGGAGTGGGAACCAATGTCGCTGGGGATTCGCTCCCATTGGGACCCCCTTCCCTTTCTACGCTCGCAGAACGAAGACGAATCAGCGGCATCGCCCGTCACAGCAATGGATTGGGACCCAACCCCGCTAGTATCCACTTCTGCGGAATGGCAGCCTGTCCCTCTCGTTCGCTCGCAGCACCATGATAGCCCAGCGAGGGGCGCACCCATATCGACCACTGGTGCGCCGTTGCAGCGGTCCCGAGTTCCATCTACCCCTATCATGAGCGCGCACAAGTCTCCGGCACCATCCTCTGAGATGAATTGGAGCCCATTGCCACTTTCGAATACAGAGTTATATCCTCCTTGGCATCCGTCGCCTATTTTTCGTGATGTTGCAGGTGGAAGCAAGCGAATGCGCGCATCCGTTGACAGCGAAGATGATCAGGACGGGCTACATCGACACTACAGCGGTAACCAAGATACACGAGCGAAGCAGAGGAGAAGGATGACGGTCTCTGATGAACCGGACCTTACATATAGTGGTCTAGATCAACGCATTGCAGGGCAACGCGTCATCCGGTCGTATAGGCCATCCCACGGGCGCCGGCAGGGCAATCCGAGTCGGGCGAATAGACCCGGTCGAAAGCATGTAACATTTGAAGGCTGGTCCTCCGACAGCAACGATGAAGAAGGTACAGAGGCACGCGACATGATGCTGAACCGACGGGTCATCAATTCTGCACTTCGCCGCACGCGGGGCATCCGCACAACATCCCGCATAGAGGATCCCGATCCAGTTTCGTCATCTACTGACTTGTTGGATGGCGAGCGCGTGCTTGTGAGTCATATGAAAGCGTAGTTATGACCCCCCTCACGAACATAAACCCAGGACGATCTTGCTAGAGAATGGGCGGATGCTCCAAGCGTACGTTCCATATATACGTATACCAAAACCCATCCATTTTTAGTTGACCACTCTATTTAGGACGCGCCGGTAACAATGCGGCAGATGAATCAGATGTTACTGGCCGCGATCGATGTGTGGCGCAAACACGAAGACAAGGGGGGACCATCCGCCCCGCATCCGTCGCTCCGAGAAGACTTTAGAGGCGCCTCTCGCCCTCGATGCGAGGTCGAGCACCGTGATGTAGCAAGGTTGAGATTGCAGGTGAGTCTTTGACTAGCTATGTAGCGTTTGGTTGTATCTCGGTTCTGACATAAAAACTGCGCTCAGGGACAGGTTCGCCTTCATGTTGCCAAGCTGATGGACCGCGATGACACGGATGACCCGCCCAAAATCGCCACACACGCAGAGGTGGATGCTTTCGAGCGTGGGAGGGGTCCAGGCCCTTCGCTCGAAAATTTCCGCGTACATTTGACAGGTAAAGGGTTCAAGTCCAAGTGGAATAAGACTGCGGCCCAGATCTTTGCTGGTGACTTCATGAACATCGGTGTGGCACCGAACGTGACGGAAGCAAAGCTCAAGGCGATGTTCACGGTGCATCTCGTCACGCTGAGCAATCAGTACGAGAAGTACATGGAACGTGGCGCCGAGGCCTCTCAGGCAAGACTCGACAAACAGGCACTCGACGCCCAGATACATAGACGCCGCTACGTAAGTAATGTTGTCGATTGCTACCGATGCTGGTCCTCATCCTTCACAGCTACGAAACCACCGGGCGAACGCAGTTAACGTACATCCAGATCTGGCTCGTTTCACGGAGTTTTGGGGGACCGTACCATACACGGCCATGAGTGGTGACGAGTTAGACACTACCCACAACGAGCGCTCGCCTCGTTACGTCGTAACCAAGCTCCGTTGGCGATCTTCGGAGTTTGAGTATTTTCTGCGAATCTTCGACTGGATGTGGTTGCATTCGAGGTACCACGCTGATGGTCGTGTCAAGAAGGGGGGAATTCCTCGCCAACGCCGTCGCGGATCGAACAGGAAGGAGAGCATGGACGATCCGGTGCCTGGTTTGCCGCGTAACTGCTACGATGCCGCATACTTGGATGGTCTGCGAGCAGCCGAATACGACGCACTGAATATTGAACCTCCTGTTGATCTCTCCCACACAGAGGCGGTGACGAGGTGACTTCCCTTGCCCCTCTTCTTGAGCCCCACTTCTTACAGGAATGCTTTCACAGGATAGCGCTGAGATATGCCCATATCCGAGTTCGCACCGACAAACCTCTTCCAAGTCACGACTGATGTGTATCAATAGACAATGCCTTATGTATGATACCTTGGATGCTACTGCCGAGCATCTCTGATTTTATGGATGGTTCCTCTAATCTACCTGCCTCCGTATCCCCGACAAGCTCTAGCATTGACGAGCACTCGTACGGGGCTCAAGTCCTATGGAACGCGTAGTCGTTGCCAGGTATATGGCGAATGTGCTCCCGCCCACATAGTTGAGGCGCGACCGAGCCTGTGTGTTCGCTAGCGAGGATTTGGTAGTTTGAAGTGAGATCCAGAGCGTCGACGGGTCTGCGCTAGTCCAACATGCACTCGATCTACGATCGCGCCCGATATAGCGTGCCTTTGTCTTCTGTGCGACCCCCTTGCTAGCCACCTACCATGACCAGCTCGTGCGCATTATCTCGTCTGTCGAGCTTTCAAACCTGGCGCTACCACCCGGGAGAGTTGGGCCACTCGAACAACGCCGAGGACCCTGGCATCAAGGACTTCACTGTTCGTCGTGCGGGCATGTCACGGAGAGATCTTTGCGAATAGGCGTTTGCAGGGCGTAGCGTGTGTTATTTGGTACGTCGATGAGTCTTTATGCATGTCATTCTTCTTGTCATATTGAGACATATCAACTACCAGAAGATCCACTGCGTCGAGCCGACGTATCACAAATGCGCTCACACGCACTCGGTGCGCGGGACGGCCACGGGGAGCACGCGGGCGGGCACTCGTAGCGTTTCATCATCAGCGGATGCTAGGGTTCGGAGGGCTACCTCAGCTACGTTGTGACTGCTGTAGGTCCCAAGAGCTTCAGTGGACGTACCATGCAGTGAGTGTCTGTCTTGTACTCGCCTGCACCCTATGTCCTCCCTGCCCCCATGATCAACATGCGTTCAAGTCGGGACATACCGCTGACCTATTTCGATTCTCGTTCTTGTAGTGCTCCGCGGCGAGACGGAAGATACGCTCATCCGGCGCAAGCTCACTCACCTCGCCGAGCTCATCGTGACGCTGGGCAGCACCGTGGGTCTCGCGCTATCTACCGCGCTCATTCCTAGCACATGGCGAATCACCAGAAGGGTGTCGCGTTTGTCAACAATTTGATCATCCCGATGGTGTTGACTGTCGTGGAGGTTTCAGAAGGTGCGCTCTGGCCCGAAACAACAGGGCATCTCGAAGATTGACACTTGTGCGCGCAGAAATGCTCCTGGCGGTGACGCTTGCGATAGCGCTCGCGACGACGCGGATGACGACAGAGAACCTGACCGTCAGCGTGCTTGGTTGTTGCGAGATGATGGCCAATGCGAGCATGGTGTACAGGGAACAAACGGGAACGCTTGCCCAGGGGAGCGTCACCGTCGTCGCCGGCGCGGTGGGGGTACACTGCAAGTTTGTGCACAACCTCTCGGACAACAAAGTGATCGGCAGTCTAGGATTGGCAGGCGGAGGACGTCTTGCAGGGGGATCTCTTCCGAGTCTTCGCCCCCGACGAACGGCCGAACGGAGGCAACCGCAGGGCTTCGATTAGACTCAGATGAACCCCTACGAACGAGGCGATCGCGATCAACCCGACGGCGTTCGAGGACGTGGACGAGCTCGTGTTCGTTGGGATTGAGATGAAGACGGCGCTGCTCAAGTTCGCCAAGGAGCTCGGCTGGCCGGACTACGAGTCAAGGTGCGAGGCAACCGACATCGTGCAGATGACCCTCTTGTCGAGCTCGCGCAAGGCAATGAGCGTCGTCGCCAAGCTCAGCGAGGATCACTGGCGTATATATCTCAAGGGCGTGGGCGTGAGCCCGATCCTCGCGCGCAAGTACACGAGGTACATGAGCTCGGTGCGAGGCGCAGAGTGCGATGAGGAGTACAAGGAGATAGGCACGCGGGACAACGTGTTGCGGACAATCACTTCTACGAGAAGTAGATGCTGAGGGCGATCACACTATGGTATCGTGACTTCGAATCCCGGCCATCTGTAGGTGCGTCGTATACTGCGGAAGACGAGGTGAGTGAGTATTTGCGCTGGTTGCATGTAGCTTCTAAGCGGTTGCTGCAGGTGAAGCACGAAGACTTACTATGGTCCGCCTGCCGTCCTTCGCCGTCGGCGTGTCCGCGCTGCTCTCGGAACCCGAGCCCCTGCTCAAGGCTGGACGGTATCGTCCCCCAGTTGTGGGCGGAAATCTCGGAGTACATCGCTCTGATGTGAGTGTGCGAGCTGGGGTGTCGCGTTAGGTGGCTGATGAGTGTTTGCTGGCAGTGAGTTGCTTTCGGAAAGCGAGGAGCTCTCGACGGACGCGCGGGACTCGACGGCGCTGCTCGCAAGCAAGGTCTACTACTACCTTGAGGAGTATGACGAGGCCCTCTCGTTTGCGCTTGCGGCGGGCAGCACATGTGAGGCTACTGCCTCACTTGGTGCAGTAGGAATACGTGGGGACAGTCATCTGTGAGTTCTACGTCTAGATATTGGATATTGCGTCACAATACTGAAAGCGTCATCTGATATTAGCCATGATCATTGACCGCTACATCACCTCGCGGGCGGCTGAGCAGGCCGGGGAAGGCAAGGTCGATTCGAAGCAAAGCGTCTTCACGCGCTGCATTTCGGATGGAGAGTTCAAGCAGGTGAAGCACAGCCGCCCTCGTACTGTTTTCGCTAATTTAGCTCTCCGAGTCGTTTATGTGGGCAACGGGCATTGTACTTGAGTCGCGCCGCCTAGACGAGATCAGGCACATCTACGAGACGACACGCGAGGTCAACATTCTATCCCACACTATGGGTGCCGTACTGGACACGGCATTCCCTCTCGCATACCGCGACCAGGTCCTTCGGTTCATCCTCCCGCTGTTCTCCCCGCTCTCGAGCGAAACTAAATCCCCTGATGTTCACTCGGTCACTCGACTACTCGTCACTATAAGCTCTGCTGAGCTCACAGTCCCTCTCCTCAAATTGTTAGTGCTCAAAGACAGCTTGTCGGCGTACCAGATGGCGTTTTATTTGGTGAGGGTGGTGCACAGGACTACCTTGAGAGCAGAAACAAGGAACTGCCACAAGGCGGCGAGGTGCGTGTCCCAGCGCCGTTCCGCTGTACTAGCTGCTCACATATTTACAGGAATCGAAAGCAATACATGACAAGCTCCGATGGATCCTACTTGGGTAGGAGTCTATCAAGCTGTACCTCGGATTCCTCAAGCGTGACGACAAGACTGAGACGCTCATTCTCAAGAGCACGAAGGTCAGTTTGATATTGTTAGACATGGTGTCTGTACTGAAGCGAGATCGCCGCTGCTGCAGGACTCCCTCGAGGCGCACTTTTCGGTGCACCAGGTCGCGCCCACTGCAGAACGCATCCATGCACTGAGGCACGACATCAGACGTCTTTCTACGGGACACCCGGGAATGGCCTGGTCTAGCCATAAATTGGGCTAAGTTCTCCTCACCCGCTGCGCTCGGTGTGATTCACGAGGGACACTTCGAAGAGAGCAAGAACATTCTCGGTCCGTACCTCCCTCAGCAGTGTGGCGCGCTCTATGCGCACGGTCCCGTGAATGCGGGTGTTGTTAGCGGCCGACATCTGGGAGAATACCTGCGGAACATGCTACGGGAATCACAGAACGACGTCGTCCAGCACGGTGGCGGCACTCGGTCTCGGTGTCGCGGGCATGGGCATCAAGAACGCGGAGACGTGCTACGAGCTCAAGCAAGTGCTGTTCTGTGAGGACTCGGCGGTTGCTGGTGAAGCTGCCGGATTTGCTATGGGCCTTACCATACTGTGCACGGCGGACGCTACTGCATCAGAAGAGATGCTCTAGTACGCGTAGGAGACCGAGCACGAGAAGATCATCCGCGGCATCGCGATTGGTATTGCTTTTATCTACTCGTGAAGGCTATGTTATTCGAGAAGGTAAGATTCTATTCGCTGTGTTGAATGGGGGCGATACTTAGTTTGTTGACAGGGCGGCGACTGGAGAACGGCCATCCTGCGATATGGTGGTGTTTATGCGCTGGCGCTCGCAATACGCAGGGACGTTGAACAACAACGTGATCCGGCAACTCCTACACATCGCCGTGTCTGACACTTTGGCCGACGTCCGGAGAGCGGCGGTTGTTTCGTTGGCATTTGTGCTATTCGGGAACTGTAGGTACCTTTGGTGTCATACTGTCGCTGACTGCGAACTGATGATATCGACTGCCGTTAGGTTATCCCGGATATCCAGTACTGCGTGGCCATGGCATTGAGGATATCCCCACATCTGGTCAAGAAGCGTGTGGACGTTGTGCCTTGAGAGCGCATGCAGCCTCTCCTGCCGCGCGCGAAGTGTTCTGGACCTGCCTTGTATGTGCGAGGCCTCCAACAGATTGTGTTCTATGTAGGGATCGACGTCCCTCGGTCTTACGGCGACACATGGTCGAATTGTTGTCATACAAATCCCTGAGCATCACATTCCCGAGAGGTCCTTTTCGAGAATGGCCCGTTACCCAGCATACGTCGCTGCCACTGTCGCATCCCTGCATTGTGCCTAGAAGACGTGGTACAGTAACACATGGGGCTCCTAAATCTGCAGGGTGCGGCGGTCGTTGGCTTGACGTAGGCCTAACACTGCCTGGAAGGGCGCCGTACGGTTCCACGCAATCGAACTCGCGACTCATACATCGACGCGTGTAGAGTCCTGCAATCAGCAGAAGTGCGCGTCAGCTCGGGTCATGGATGTACGTCGCGTTACCTCACCTCCCACTTATGTCTCCCATATGATAGCTAAACCACATGCGATCAATTGCTCGTTAGCATTTCGCGACATCGTCGCTATCGTGCCGTCGAACAGCTATTGGGCCGTGACACATAACCGGCGGCAGTGTGTAATTCAAAGCCCATCCGACGTTCTACAGGCATTCCTATGAACCATTCCTTTCTTCCATTGTTACAGACCAAGTGGCGCGGGGCAACGTCTTTGTTCGGAGTGTTCGCTCCCGGTTGAGCGCGCGTTTGACTTCCGTCTCCCCACCACCAGTGCCACTACTTTCGGTATGACAGGGCTTCGACGTTTTAGAAATACCGGCCTCTCGCCGTCATATGCCCGCCCCATCAAAATATCCTGTCTGACGGGAATGCCGAAGTCAGCTCTGGAGATGGTACGTCACCTTCAGATCCCGTTTACCTCAACATCTCTGACGGGTGTACGCACATCAAGTGCTTTGCATACCTCTCACCGACTGATTTACTTGCCTTGGGTCGCTGCAGCAAAGCACTCAAATATCATCTCGACAATGTGTCTTCGCCGTGGCGCAGAGCGTTCGCGAAGATCGGTGGACTATGCGATCACCTGCCTCCTCCTTACATCAATCAAGCAGTCTTTGCAAGCCTTGCATTTGACAGTGACTGCCAGGGTTGTGGGCTCGCACTCCTCCCACCTGACCGGACGTTATGGGTGTACCGGCGGCGCTACTGTCAAACATGCGAGGATCAAAGGTGAGCGAGGTGGCAAGTGAGGTCGAACATAGCATGTTGACTGAAAGACCTCAGGGTTGTGCAGCTGGATTTTGGTGATCCCGAAGCGGAAGAATTGAGGGACAAGCTCGACGTCTACTCGCTACTCAGCGTTCTCCCTCATGTTCCAGGTATGACCAATTGGACAAGACGTGAAGCACTGCCCTGACATAGTCGCGTAGGTTCTACTAGTTATTTGCGTTCCGACATTGAGGCCATCAGCAAGGAATTGGCAAACTGCACGCGAAGGTCGGAAAAATGGAGGAAAGTAGTAGAGAAATGGATTCTGCTGACATCAGTTCTTATGGCGGTGCATGCTTGTTGACAGTCTATCAACGCCTCTCATTGCTAGCCTCCACAGCAACGACCTCAATGGAGCATGTGGCTTAAGGAGTGGCGAGAGACAATTTCAAGGGACCGGGTAGATGAGTATGTGCCTCCGCTGGAGCTTGGGTGCCCACTCATCACACACCTCTTGTCCAGGCTAGTCCTGCGTCTACGCGGTCTTGGATTCAACCAGGAAATTCCATACTTAGGTTTCCGTAGGAAGCCACTGGTTGATCATATGTACGGCGGTATTCCGCGCGCCCTGACGGCCCCTGGTGAGTCATCAATATTATAGATTCTTTGATGCATCTGAGCTTGATGGTCGTAGAGTGGGCCAGGATCAAACCACATTTGGTTGCATGGATGACGGATAGGCGGGAGCGTCGACAGATGTGGGAGAGACGGCCGGGCAGGCTTGCTCCAGGCGGCTGAAGACGTTCACTGATGCTCTGGGTATTGCCATTCACTCGGCGCCCCCTCACACCGACTTACCGTTGCCGCTCGACATCGCCAAGTACCCCGAGATCGAAACGATTCTGAATCTGAGCGAAGCTGCGTACGTGCCAGTAGACGCGTACGCCGAGTTGCTCCCACCTCTCCTGGAACGTTGGTCGGCGGAGGCGAAGGCGTCACTGAGGGCACTTGTGGTGCCCTCTCCTCCTATCCTGGCTCCAACGTCCCAGTACTCGACTCGTCAAGCAACACGCGATGAACTATCGCTCGCGCGGAGCGTCTTCCGCTGCAGCGGTTGCCGGGGTACGTTCCATGCTCGCGAGTTGTACGCGCACCCTTGTCTGTACGGCCAAGCCGTCGATATAGGCGGCATGCTGCCCTACGCTCTTGCGCTTGATGACGGGAGATTGCCTCGCTTCGAGTGCAGCGCGGTCGAGAGCGCACGACTCATCCATTACGACGGATATCAACCTTGGTCGACGTCAGCCCTGCGTTACTACGGCAACGTCGCGGAGCATATCATACGGCTGTGCGACAAGGACGCCAGTGTCGCGCGAATCGCCGACCTTGAAAACTGTGCGACACGGTTGGTGTGTCGCATCTGCAGTGTCAGACGGCGCAGAGTATTGGTCATGAATTGGCTATGTGCCGTATGTCAATTGCCCTTTGTCTCGACATAGCACTGATGAAGGGCTCGCAGATTGATCATATCATCGACGTGCATCCATCGCGGTTGAATGACGCGCTACAGAAGGCTCCAATGGACGTGTCAATAGCTGCCAGGCAACTAGACCAGGCTTACGAATCCCGGATGCAGCGCGAACAGGTGGACACACTTGGATGGGAGTGTTCGCGATGCTTGTTCGGCCGTCTGCAATGGCTAGGAAGGGCAGATGTGATGGCACACATGCAGTCCAAGTACGTACGGGCTCATGTCATGGACTTGGTCGACGACTCATAGACTTCATGATGTTAGGCACGGGACGGCCTCTGACTTTGACTGCCACCAGCGTGCGGATGCACGGCG